>JAHBBA010001093.1:0-127501 GCA_018806925.1 Skeletonema costatum | reverse complement strand
GTTAGCTCTGTCCTCTTCACTATTCTCATCCCATCGTCTCTCTTTCCAACGCACGATCCTGCACCACGAATTTCTTGTTCTTCTTCTTGGACTTGCCTACAATCAACGCAACTCTCGTTCAGCTTCGTTTCAGCGGTTCTATCCCCTCCTTCACTTCACTCTCGCCACACGGTTCTCTCTGGATTCCTCGCTCTCATCTGCCGTCCCCGCCCAAGATACTCCGGAGGCCCTCCGTCTTATGCGATCATTCTCCTTCTCTTCAACACCAACACTTTTGGTCCATGTCGGCCAAGCTCTTTGTCTCCTCGAGTTTGGGTTCTTCTTGTTCACTTGTTTCTCTGTACCAAGCATAATTTTATGTATCCGGCTCTGGGCTTCTCTCCCATGCCTCTCATTCAAATTCTGTTTCAACCAGCAGGTTAATCCTACTCGACATCCTCGTTCGATCAACTGAGCATTGGCTGAGCACCAGTCCTGCGTATTCATATTCACCCTTTCCTCTTCTCTCTCGTCCTACTCTTCATTCCTCGGATGACGCTCGGCGCTCGGATAAGGATAGGGACTTATCCCTTTCCTATTCTTTCCTAGATCTCGTCCTTCCTAACCATCCCTCTAGGTTGGCTACACAAAAATCACTTCACAAGTTCTTCAGATCAAACCCAACGTCTTAATGCCCTCAATCTTCTGTTATTGATATCGCAGGTCTCTTTTCATCATCTTCTTCGCCAGTCGGCTTCAACTTCTTTATCTATTCGACTATGCCCTTCCTACGTCTACACATCTCAGATCAAAAATCTCTCCTCTTACACCACCTACTTATCTGTCAATGACCTTCCAATGTTTCCTTCTTTCACTCTGCCTCTGCACACACGCCGTTGGCACGTCTTCCGATAGAGAAGGAGGCCCTTCTTGCGGCTATCAATTTGACTTTTCCTTTTCTTCTCTCGATACTCTTCCTCCAGCTACAGCTACAGATTACAGATACACATTTGTCGCCTGAAGAAATCCGCGGGGGGTCGTTTCAGTCAGACACCTCCCCACTCCACCTTGATGAAGATTCTTCCACTGCCTTCTCACGACTATTGCCTCGCTTCTTTCCAGAAATGATTCCTTGCAAAATCTGGAAAATATCCCCACATCACCTCCACCAAGTCTTGCTCATTCCCTCTCGGCAAAATTCATTCCTGCCTTTGACAAGACTTCTCCTCATCACATCTACCCATGGACACATCTTCTTCCAAAGTTGTTGCCATTTCTCCATCCAACTTCCTATCTATCTCCATTAATCCTTGGGAACCTCACGAGGTAATCCTCTCCCCCCAACAAGCGGCTTCGCCAGCTTCACCAGTTTCACTTCCTTTCTCATCTTCCTACTACCATGCTCTTCCTGTGTGGCCTCATCACGCCTTTCTCCCTACGCTCCTTCGCCGTCTTGGTGTCTCCTCTGGGCACCTCTTCCCTCCGGCATTTCTGAGCCTCTCGTCGCCACATCTTCTCATGGTGGCTGACACTACCGAACTAGCTTCGGTTTTCGAGGTCGGGTACGGTACAAACTTAGTATAGCTTGTACCTGATTACTAGAGATTCTTTTGCATACCTAATTGACGTAGTCTGCTTCTTATCTCTAGTATCCCTCTTACTTGGCGTGACAGACCACACAGGAGGATCAAGGCGCTACGCCGATTTTCCGAAGGAAAGGGACATCACACAAATCTCAACTTCACCAACCCAAAAGTAACCACCACCACGCTCCATCAAACAGACAACTACCAACATGTTGACCTACCCCCTAGCACTCACCGCCCTCCTCGCAGGCAGCGCAACTGCTGTCTCCCGCTCTACAAAGCAAGAATTCATCCGTGCCATGCGCAAGCACAATCTCGACCCCATGATCATGGCCGACGCGGCCAAATCCAGTGCTCTCAAGAAGAGTATCATGGATGAAGCCATCATGGTTCCCGCTGGACGTAAGCTTGAAGATGCCGCGGCTGGTTATTACAGCAACAACAACAACCAGAACGTCAACTACAATCAGAACTACGTTCAAGGAACCGACGACGCCTACAGCTTTAACCAAGACGTCGATTGGGAAAACGACTGGGGCTTCGACGCCTCCCAGTTTTCCTTGTCCTACGAGCGCTGTGCTACTGTCAAGCACTTTGACGTGGAGAAAGCCGCCGAGGAGGATGCCACATCTCCCTTCAGGACACAGCACTTCGCTGTTCTCCGATTGTGCCCCGCCAAGAGCTGTGACCGCCCCGACTGGTACCTCGAAGTTGATGTAGAGGAAGATGAAGCCACTGAAGTTGAGCCCGAAGATAATGGAGAAGTCTACGGTGCCAACGGCAAGGGATGTTCATCCAACTACGCTACTTTCCTTCTTGATGCTGGAAAGTATTTGCAGTTGATGGGAGAGTTCGAGGACACCCAGATGGATATGTACTGCAACTACTGCGAACAATACATGCAGAAGATGTACGAAAAGTGGGTCCAGAATGGTGGCGAAGGTCGTCACCTGGAGTTTGAAGAGTTCAAGAATCATCCTGATGTGGAACGTATGTTGGGGGGATTACACTACGACGCCGAATGGTATTCTTGCTCCGTATATGCCAATGCGTGTGAGAAGGGCTTTCAAGATAACTACGCAGACTTCCTTGAATGCGCTGAAGTTCAGAAGAACAATGGTATGGTGGCTTACACACAAGCGACATGTTCTGATGACGGAGAAACCATCACACTTGGTCTTTACTCTGATGATTCCTGTTCTGAAGACATCACAAGCAAAAGCAACATTGCTAACTGGATCGGAGAAGACGTTGATGAGGATACGATGGCTCACTATTACAAGAGAATCAACTCTGGACTTGCTGAATTGATTGAAACTTATGGTGGAACAACTAGTGTCGATCCTGAGAGTGTTTGTTTGCCATGTGCAGTTGAGGTGAGATTACCTAGTTTATTACTTTTCATGCGCATATTTCTTACCATACATGATTAACAAAATTTTCCCCTCTCTCTTTTATTAGAACCAAGCCTGGTTTGTTGCAGATGATGATGTGACCCGTCAAGCTCAACAGAACCAAGAGGATGGGGCATATCAATATTCTCACGTCACTCAGGGCCAGATTGCTGATATTTGAGACGCTGTCTTCATGCAATCGGCTCGCTGTGACAAGACTCTCAGCAACTGGTGGCGTCGCAACAGAAATAACAAGTATGCCGAATCCAACGCCTTGCAAGACCTATCCTGCGAATTCATCGACAACATGCGCATGGGCAAGTACGACACTGAAGGAAATGTCATCATGGACGCCAACAGACTCTACAATGAGGACGGATCACAAGGAATCAACGGCAACCTTTACGTTCAGGAATACGGGCAAGGACTTGCCGAAGTGTCTCCCATGCAAATCTTCTCCCTTGTTCTTTCCATCTGTGCCTGTGTCATCTTGGGTGCTTGGTCAACGACCCTCCACAAGTCCCTTACAAAGGGAGGTCTTACATGGAAGCCCAAGCGTGGTGTAACAGCTGGCGCCGACGAAGTCGATGTATCTCGTCAAGGCAGTGGTATTGTGATGGGCCGTTCTCAGAGCAACAACACTTCTTACTACATGTCGTAAAGGTTTAATCGACTTGTAGAGGTAGCGCAGAGAGGTAGGATTGAAGCCACGAAGTGAAGAATTGTATAGGGTATCACACGGCGGCATCCATTGAATTGAATTTGTACAGAACTATATGTTATATTAACTTAGATACCCAATTTGATTGAAATGCCGGCAGAGTTGTGAGTTGACTCTGCCGGCAGACTGCTTGCACTTTCTATCACCGGCTGCTTGCAATTTCTATCACCTAGCACTTTCTATCACCTATGGATGGTGTCTTTTCTCGCAAATGTCACAGTTGTGTCACAGTCCAATGAATCTTTGGCGATTTGAAATCTTTCTCCCACATACGAAAGGTTTCGCACACCATAAAAATCGGCGATATGCCTCCGACATACTTTCACACCTTTTGTGAAGACATCTCTCATAATACATCAATCCATTCCTCTCCAAACACCAATCATCACACTAACTTCAAACATGTTGACCTACCCTCTAGCACTCACCGCCCTTCTCGCAGGTAGCGCAACTGCCATCCCTCGCTCTACGAAGCAAGAGCTCATCGGCGTCATGCGCACCCGTTCTCTTGACCCCAAGATCATGGCCGATGCGGCCAAGACATCCAGCACCCTCACTCAGAGCATCAAGGAGCAAGCCATCAGGGTTCCTGCCGGACGTAAGCTTGAAGATGCCGCGGCTGATTACAACAACTACCAGTACAGCCAGAACTACGTTCAAGGAACTGACGACGCCTACAGCTTTAACCAAGATGCTGACTGGGAAAACGACTGGGGCTTCGACGCCTCCCAGTATTCATTGTCCTACGAGCGCTGTGCTACTGTCAAGCACTTTGACGTCGAGAAGGCCGCCCAGGAAGATGTTACATCCCCCTTCAGGACACAGCACTTCGCTGTTCTCCGATTGTGCCCCGCCAAGACCTGTGATAGTCCCGACTGGTACATCACAGATGATGCTGTAGCAGAGGACGCCGAAGAACAAGAGGCCGAAGAGTATGCTGAAACCTACGGTGCCAATGGCAGAGGATGTCAATCCAACTACGCTACTTTCCTTCTTGATGCCGGAGAGTACATGAGTCTTATGACAGACTACGAGGACACCCAATTTGAAATGTACTGCAACTACTGTGACCACTACATGCAACAACAATACGAAAAGTGGGTCCAGAATGGTGGCGGCCGTCACCTCGAGTTTGAAGAGTTCAAGAATGACGAAGAAGTTCAACGTAAGTTGGGAGGAGACATGGCTGCTTGCTCAGTCATGGCCAAGGCATGTGGTAACGGCTTCCAAGATGACTACGCTGACTACCTTGAATGTAATCAAGTTGAGAAGAACAACGGCATGGTTGCCTACGCTCAAGCTACATGTGCTGAAGATGGACAAACCATCACGATTGGTCTCTACTCCGACGAGGAATGTTCCGAAGACATCTCCAGCCAGGTAAACATCGCTAACTGGATCGGAGAAGAAGTGGACGACGAAGAAATGGCACACTACTACAAGAACGTTGCTTCAGCAGTAGGAACATTGATTGAGACTTATGGTGGACAAACCAATGTGAACCCTAACAGCCTCTGCATGCCTTGTGCAGCCCAAGTAAGTCTATTGTGTCCTGAACAAATTGTTTCGCTCTTCCTCCAAACAAATTCTAACCGTACTTTTGTCATTCATTTCTCAGGATCAAGCTTGGTTTTTATCGGGAGATGATGATAACACCGGCGGCGGCGAAATCGCTGAGATTTGCGACGCTGTTTTCAAGGAATCTGCTCGCTGTGACAAGACTCTCAGCAACTGGTGGCAACACAAGAGAAACGCAAACTATGCCGAGTCTGTAGCCTTGCAAGATGTTTCTTGCGAATACATCGACAACATGCGCATGGGCAAGTACGACACTGAAGGAAATGTCATCATGGACGCCAACAGGCTCTACAATGAGGACGGATCACAAGGAATCAACGGCAACCTTTACGTTCAGGAATACGGGCAAGGACTTGCCGAAGTGTCTCCCATGCAAATCTTCTCCCTTGTTCTTTCCATCTGTGGCCTGCGTTATCTTGGGTGCTTGGTCAACGACTCTTCACATGTCCCTTACAAAGGGAGGTCTTACATGGAAGCCCAAGCGTGGTGTAGCAGCTGGCGCCGACGAAGTCGATGTATCTCGTCAAGGCAGTGGTATTGTGATGGGCCGTTCTCAGAGCAACAACACTTCTTACTACATGTCGTAAAGGTTTAATCGCCTTGTAGAGAGACTACGGAAGCCATCCATTTTATAGATGATCCTACCTACTTGGGATCAACGGGTGGTGAAAGAATATTGTACAGAAGTACCATGGTGATTGGTATTGACTATATGTAATAACATAAAATCTTTTTAAACTATGTGAATGTGCTTGCGTATGACTGTCTTATCTTTTGATTTGTTTCTCTAGAGAGAGCTTGTTCTGATTGAGTCTATTGAGACAGGAGCAACGGCTGGTCTATGACACAATAAGTACAATACCATACAGAAACGAGTGCAGAGATTGACACCATTAGCATCGTAACATGTATTCTAAATTTATATGAAAAAGCCACTTACCCCTCCTTCAAGGAGAGATAAGTTCGAGTTAGCAGTGCTAACACAATTGAAGGCCGGCTGTGGCTGCATGTCCCACAAAGCCGGCACAGAAACAATTATTCTTTCCTACCCCTTGGCAAAGATGGAGTCAATGGAATAGCCCACCCTTCTTCATGTCTACGCCTCCTAATCTCCTTCACCATAACCTCCATCACCTCCACAGGTCCTTTGCACCGACGTTCTTCCACCACCTTCTTCAACGCAGCCAACTTTTCCTCTTCCCATCCTCCCACTCCAAACAACTCACTAATATACACACTCCCTGGAACCAATGGACAATCCACAGTCAAGCGAAGAGCCACAGTAATACCCTCATTGATGGCACATACAACTTCCTGTTCCGCTCCACCAAACTGCGCTGATTCCAAATTCGTTTCAATGTCGTACACTTGAGCGGCATAATTTTGACGAAGGTGAGTCAACTCTGCCACACGTGCGTCCAGCGTACGAATTCGTGCCATAGTCTCAACAAGGACGAAGCGGATTCCCTGAGATGATTCTAAAGAGCGGCTCCATTTGACAAGATCATCCAGAGGTGGAATGACAATCGAGACAGTTTGCTTTTGTGACATGATTTTGGAGAGAGACACATTCGAGAGGGATTGGTTGATCGTCTCTGTGAGATTTTCTGTATCCTCAGTCATTGTTTCAGGCTGTGATTCCGGCATGGGAAATGTGGTGGGAGTGGTAAGCTTGGCACTTGCCACAAACAGACTCTCACCACACCTCCTACTGACGACGACTTTTTGAGACGAATATCCAACAAGTGACTACCAAGAAGCTTGAGTGTCAAAGTAAATCCATCCTCCTCCTGCTCACAAGCACTGGACGACAAAATCTTGACCCCACCCAATTCTTCCATGAGTTCTCGAATACCATCATAAAAAATCACTTGATTGTTTCAACTCGGCTGCCTTTTCTTGCAGTTCGACAATTTCATTGTCCACATTGCAAATGTACTCTTACATCAGTACCACCATTCTCATTTTCTGTAAACCCACTCCAATCCAAAGGCTTCCGTCCAGTCTTCTCCCTAACCTCATTCACCACCTGTTTGGTCCGATGACAATCATCCTCCACATCCACAATCTGGGCTTGTACACTTCTCAATCGATTTTCCAAGTCAAGTTTGCGTTGTTGCAATTGGTGTAGGTGATCTTGTTGTTCGGCTACATCTTGTTCGGTAATTTCTTCTCCATCCTCCTCTTCTTCGTCCATGTGATCATCATCACTCATGATGATACGTTGACGCTCCATCCCCTCGACAATCTGAACAAACTCCTCCCTCTTCTCCTCAAACGCCGCATACTTCACCTTCACCTCCTGCATACCCCCATTCACACTCTCCATAGTTTGTTGAATATTGGATAATATCTCCGTTTGACGAGATTGTAATGCGGAACGTTCCGAGGGATCAACAGGTGCAGGGAGGGACAAGGTGTGTGTGGTGGCGTTGTATTGTTGGAGGTGATCGAGGAATAGTTCCGTGGTGCGTTGTTCGATGTACGTTTGGCGGGCGGATTTGTAGTTTTGAAGGAGGTGGGGGTTGGTGAAGGGTGTGGTGTTGGTTGTGTTGGTGGCATTTTCCTTGTTGTTGTTGGAGCGATGATGATTTTGGGGGAGGTTGAGTTGGGTGGATTGGAGATCCTTGACGGCTGCCTGGAGTTTGGCGAGATCAGCGGCGGAAGACGACATTTTACTGCTTCTACAACTGCTTTGAGACACCTGCTGCTACGACGTATAATGGTGCGAGCAAGGCTGCTTCAGGATGACAACATTGATTTAGTTAGTGTTTTGTGGCATGCAGGCCGGATTGGAAAGTGTTGGAGCTGCCCCTTTTTCTTCATCACAAAAAAAGGCCACAGACATTTTTCCTCGCCCAAATTCAAATTTGGTCATTGGGGGCTTCCAAATCGGCCACATTCAGGTTACAACTATCCATAATATAGTCGCTTCCCATCATTACAGTCCTAAACAAAGTTAACCCTACAAAACTACCTACCCCCTTTCTCATCGAAAGTGACCGTTGCCCACCGACAACCGATCATGTGCAACACAGCCGAAACCACACGAAGACGTGACGGCCGCACATAACCATATCTCATGTGGATCACCACCATGCATGATCTCGTCACGATCTTTTGTCAACAACTTCACCGACAGCAGTGAAGGCACCCCATTCGACCGACGATAGAGTAGTCTGTGTTACGCTGAAACGTTGCTTTGGGACGAGTTATTCGGTGAGTGGTATTCTTTCTTCGTTGGTGCCGCACTTACGCAAGTGCTTTCGTTTGCACGGAAGTGCCTTGTCTTCTCATGATTGATCTTCTCGACGCCCTTTTCTTCATGGTATCAACTTTCTACATCATTGTATCACTTGTCGTCTAACTCTTCATGCTCATCGTTTACACATAAAACAATTTCAAACAACATAGGCAGATCGATCGTCAGCTGTCAATGGTGCTAAGTGAAATTCAGCCACCATCACTACTTCTTCTTTTGCATCAACCACCAAGAAAAGAGATGGAGGACCGCCACCACCAACAACAACAACCGACGCCACCTCGCCAAGACAAGAAGAACAACAACGACGATGAGGCCGCCCCTCCTCCTCCCCTTCCATCAGTCGATGCTGCATCTACTACTGCTCCAATCGGCACAGGGGCTGCATTACCATCCTCCTCCTCCAACAATAATGACTCCAGCGACACGTCAAGCGCGAGAAAACAGAAGCAGCTCCTACAGACACCATCCCAACATCAATATGCGGCTGCACCACCACCACCACAAGACTCGGCCTTGCGTGATTTTGCCAATTTAGCTACAACACCTGGATTAACACCTGGTGGATTTGGTATCTTTGGTAGTGCTCATCAGACTACTCCACATCATCATCAACATCAACATCATTTGACTCCTGGAACTGCTTCGGGTATTTTAAAGCCATCGACATATGGTGGTGGTGGTGCATTATCGGCATCTAATCAGATGTGCAGAGCATCCTGGGCAGTGGTTTGAGTGCCATGGGTCTTGTACGTGGAGATAATGCGTTGCAGCCTACACCTGTTGTTCGTAGAGGAGAGCAACACCAGCACAGCAGCAAACAGCATAGTTTTAACCTCTTTCAGCCGGGAATGCATTATCATCAGGGTATGGTACCACAGTCGGAAATGAAGAGTGCAGCTGAACTTGCAGCTCGTAGTAATGCATTTTTCAGGGCGAATGATCCAACTGCACTCAATTACGATTTAGGTCGACCTGCTGGTCTAGACTCAAGTGTTGCAAAGAAGGTGTCCCACGAAACGAATGATGACGAAGATGGCAATAAGGCCTCCTCCTCCTCGGCAGCAGCAGCAACTCCTTCCTCTTCATCCTTACAACAACCCATGCTAAGTGAATTCCCATTCGTCTTTGACGGGTACGCAGGATGGGTCTGTCGTCACTGCTCCCACCTCGCCTACTACTACCGTGGTCCAAACTACGTTTGGAAGAATCCACAACCCCCTCCCAACTACTTTGTGGATCAGCATCTCATGTTCTGTCCTGGGTTAAACCCGGCCATTGCATCCAACATTGAAGCGATTCGACATCAAAGTGCACAAAAGATGACACCTGATGCTAAACGACCGACGACTGCATCGGAATTGAAACGGAAACTTGATCCACCGACGGGAAGAAGTCCTCCACCGCCCTCAGCAGCAGCATCTGCAAAGAAGTCCAACAATGATGAGCTACCGATGCTACCAATCACTGCCACCAAGGATCAAACAACATTTTGGTCAAATCAATGGAACTCATTTCAGCAGCAAACTCCTTCTCAATTGATGCCTCCAGGACTTAGTCCACCAGCTGCCTCCTCCACATATCCCAATTTCATGCAACAAACTAGTGGACTGAAGCGCAAATCGTCCAAGAAGAAAAGTGAGGCCCTTGACGAAGAAGCCAGAACTGTGACGCAGAAAACAACCAAGGCTCGTAGACCGTATCAGCACAAGTCTCCAGCAGGAATACCAAGCAATGACGAAAAGTACAATGAGGCATTTGACTTGTTAAGCGACAAGGCTGATGAAATACCCAAAGCTGCAGAGTCCACGTCCGATATTGGGACGACACTTGTCGAAGCGGAAGATGGGGAACTTCTGACGGATTATTTCTATTACATGATGATGCAACTTGTCGTATGCAGATTTTCAGAGAGGGATAAGAAAACAAGAGGTGGCAAGAGAGACAACATTGCAATTGGGTATGGAGGCTTGCAGTGCATTCACTGCTCAACGAATGATTACAGTCGCAAGTTCTATTGGTCAACAGTAGACAGACTTGCAAACAGTTTTGCAGAGATTCCTGCTCATATATTGAAATGTAAGAGTTGTCCGGCAGAAGTTAGGGATGCTCTTCTTGTTCTTAAGGATCGCCATCCAACTCAGATGTCATCACGGCCAAGAGGTTCACAGAAGGTGTTTTTCCGTCGTGTATGGCGCAGACTGCATAGCGGTGACATTGATGCGGCTGAAAAGGCACCACCGTCATCATCATCAGCTCGAGTTACGTCACCTAAACTCGCTACATCGGTAGATGTGAAAAGTGCCTTGAAATCTCCGGAAATTGCAAGTGGCACCGCTGCACGAATGCTCAAGGCATCCATCGCCATATCCTCAACCGAGAAGGAACGCGTTGTTCTCGCTTTACCTCAAGACAAAGACTGGCTATCAGATATGGACTGCTTTGTGAGGAACAATGTTGAAATCTTTAGTGCCAGCGAAAATGACCTCGCGATTGCAAAAACTGATAAGAAATACCCCATCAAGCTTGGACAGGTAGGCCTTCGATGTATGCACTGCGCTGGATCGGGTATGGGTGCAAGGCGTGAGGCTGTGATGTACCCCTATTCGGTCAGCGGCATCTACGAGTCTGTGCGAGATTTTCAAAAGCTTCATCTAGATTACTGTCCGCACCTACCCCAAGATTTGAAGGGTGCCATGGGTAAGCTTACTCACGGATGTTCGAGTTTAAGTTCTGTGCTTCGAAGATACTACGTCCAAGCGGCAAGAGCTTTGGGGCTATTCGACTCTGAAGATGGCGGAATTAGAGCTGGAGGAACTGTGATCCCAATGATTAGCTCTGGCTTTTCGACAAGTGAATCAAGTAGGAAGCGAGTCTCTTCTCCAGATATCACGTCAGAACAGTCTGCGAGTAAGAGGCAAAAGGTTACGCGTACGGAAGAAGTCTGAGGTAGGTGAGCGTACGTCGCTTCGTGTACATGTCAAAATTCATATTTAACAGACTTGACAGAAGATACCTTGAAGGTAGAAAGTTTAAGTAAATAACAATTCATTTGTACTTAAATGAAGTTGTAATGAGGTTGCTTTGATTGACTAGCGGAAGGCGTCAAGAGGCAGAATGCAATCCCTAGCTTAAAGTTCCCAAAGTGTCATGCTACAACACCCAGCTCGCGTCCTACAATACAACATCTTTTACCCGCAAAAATATCCTCTCTCAATCCTTTCGAGCTTTTTCTGCTGCCTCCCTTTGCGGACTCTTTGTTGCGTCTATGGCAGCCTGATGTGCACGAAGAGCTGCAGCAAAGTCTTTCTTGCTTACCAATTCATCCTTAAAACCATCCTTTAAGGCATTCAGCGAAGCATAATGCCCAAGAGCAGCGGCGATAATCAAATGTTGCATTGCTCTATTCATCCTGCCATTTTCCTCCTCTTCAATACAAAGATTGTATCTAGCTATGGGGTGTCCGCCAATGGCAGCCTGTTCCAAATGATACACTTCCTTCTTCCTATCCTTTTCCACACCTTGCCCTTTCCGATACAAACACGATAGTTGAAAATGTCCTCCCGCATGGCCCAATTCCGCTGCTAAATTTTGATATCTAAATGCACCGCCGTAATCCCCTGACCTATAACGAACCAAACCCATATGCGTCATTGCAACATGATCTTTCGCAGTTACCCTTTTCATAATATTCATGTCCTCTTCTTCCTTAGATTTTGGTGCTGGGTGCCTACAGAATGGACAAGTGGGCTCCAGCTTCTCTTGAAATATTCGCAACTCATAGGAGTGTACACATCCGTCACAGATCTTCTTGCTGCAACATGTCATCATGGTAGATTTTTTGATCTCAAGCGATATCGGCAGACAACAGATCGGACAGTCACCCTCATGTGAGCTCTCAGGTTGCCTGAATAAAATTTCATCACGCAATTCAGCAGCCCTCTTTTTACATGCCCGCTTGTGTTGAGGTCTGTGCTCTTTCTGACATGTAACGCTGCAATATCGAACCGATTTGCAAGCGGTACATGTCTTCAATTTAATGTCATCCACTTGTGCGGACAAGAATTGTACTCATCTATCAGCACAAGAGCAGAATCAATCTTTGCACTTCGATTTTGTTGTTGTTCGGTGCTTTGTGCTTTGAGCTTTTGTGCTTTGTGGCTTTTGTGGATGTAGATGGGAGTCCCTCATAAATCACATTTTTCACCTCGATCTCATTTTTCGAAGATTCCACTGAGTTCGTCAAAAACAACCATGGGCGCTCTCCAAGAATTGTCCAGCTCGGAAGAGCTAGCATCATTCCTATCTACCAATGCATTTTCATTAGTTTGCTTTTCTGCGTAAGTAGAGTCGCTGGAGGAGAGGACGGTGTAGAATTCCTTCATTTTATTTTATGTTCATTGTTTGTTTCTTTCGATATCTTTTTTCTCAACTATTCTCTCTACACGCACATAAAATAACAATGCAATGAACCAACAGCACCTGGTGCGGTCCATGCAAAGCATCCAAGCCCCAACTAGAGGCACTCGCAGCATCCTACGTCTCAGATCCAAACATCAACGTATCCTGCGGCATCGCCTACGAGCACAATCTAGGCGATGACATTCAAAATTACCGTGTCCGTGCCTTTCCCACATATGCGCTCTTTCAAAAGTCATCGGAGGTGGGACGCGTGGAGGGTGTCAACTTTGAGGGTATCAAGAGTTTGGTGGAGCAGTATTGCAAGGGGCATGAGTTTGGGAGTGGGAATTCATTGGGTGGAGGTGGTGCGGCTGTCAGTGCGGCGGATGCTAGAGCACAGCGATTGGCACGTTTTGGTGCCGCTGCCGCTGCTGCTTCTCCTCCACCTGCCGAGAAGAAAGAAGCGGAACCACCTGTAAAGGATGAAGAAATGAAGGAAGCAGTGGAAGAAAAAGCTGCTCCCGAAGTTGCTGATGATAAAATGGATGTGGACGAAAAGGCAGATGATGAAGAGAAATGTACAGAAGTAGAAATGATTGATCCCACTGAAAATCTCAAGAAGGAAGATATCGAGACTCTAACAAACTCCATGGGATTCTCAGAGATTCGTGCGCAAAAGGGGCTGATCAATGGAAATGGGACAGTGGAGGGAGCAGTTGAATGGCTCCTCAATCATCAAGACGATGATGATATTGATGATGCAATTGAGAAGGTACCCAAGGGTGGTGCCGTTGTTGCCCAATCCTACAAATGCAATGAATGCGGCAAGATACTTTCCAACATGGCCAATCTTGAACTTCACGCCAACAAAACTGGTCACTCTGACTTTGAAGAGTCGACAGTATTGAAGAAACCTCTCACTGAGGAAGAGAAGGCGGCGAAAATTCTCGAGATCAAATCCCTCCTCAAGGCCAAGCGGGCGGAACGCGAGGAGGTTGAAAAGGTGGAAAATGTCGATCGTGAAAAACAACGTCGATTCATGGGTCAGGAGATGCAAAAGACGCGTGAGGAGATGGAGATTGAAGCAAGGAAGCGAATGGCAAAACAAAGGAGGAAGGAGAAGGAAGACGCCTTGAAGGAACGACAGAGGATTCGTGCAGAGTTAGAGAAAGATAAGCGGGAAAGAGCTGCCAACAAGGGCAAATTGACTGGCAAGTTGGGGATTGATGGATACAACCCTTCTGCAATTCAATACGGTGTCAATCCGGATGGAACTCCATTAGAGGAAGATGCGCCTGCAGAAAAGAAGAAAAAAGCACCACCAAGTGCAGCCAAAATGGATGAGTACATCACCAAGGTATCATCTTACCGAGCTGGCGGTGATGGTGGCAACTGTCTGAAAATTCTCAAGGCATACATTGGCAATGTAGTGAAAAATCCGGATGAACCAAAGTACAAAAAGATCAATATGGAGAACAAGGCATATAAAACCAAGGTCAAGCCGTTTTTGGGTGCAAAGAATTTGCTGCTGGCTATTGGATTTGCTCCGACAGAAGATGGTACTGCGTTAGAATTGACGGAAGATGCAGATATGGAGGTTTTGAAACAGGCCAATGCGAAAGTTGAGGCTGCTTACGAGAAGTACATGAAGTAATGTTGTGATAATATTTAGCTGCTGGCATTATTGTTGTGTAGAAAGATGTTGTGTCGCCATGCAGTACGCATCAATAAAGGCTATAGTGTAGTTCTTTGCCGTGTACCATTCCTTTCTTCGACGTTAATCAATCGACTTTCTTGTCTCCGTTGTTGTTCTCGTTGCTGCCTTTGTTGCTCTTCTTCCCAAGTCGCTCCCAGTCTTCTTCCACCACCACGCCATCTCCCTATACTACCAAACGATACCTTCTCCCATGTAATCAACAGCATTGCCCATACCATACCAAAGACAAACCCCATTAAATGAACAGAATGATCTACACTGCCCTCTTCAAAAAAGGTTGCTACCTTGAAATCCTCCAAAGACAAGGGACTCTTTGACAAATCATGTGCAACCGCCATGATAAGAAAGAAATAATCAATCCCATTCAGTCGAGAGTGATGCGGTGACATCCACGAGGTTATTAATCGCATACCCATCCAACCATACACGACACCAGATGCACCTATCCTGTGTATTGATCGGTAATAGAACATGGAAAGCTTGATATCTGCAAATCGAAAGGAGGTTTTCCAATCTGACCACACATTCGTAAATATTGATGAAAAATCTCTACCGACAGCATCATTGATTGAATGGCACAGCCAATGATTGCATCTATTACTCCATCTGGCATCCTGTAAGCGCTGCTCCCACTGATATTCGTGATACTGAGACAACAACTCTACTCCGACAAAGGCTCCGATTCCACAAATTATGTAGGAGGCAACAACGAGGAAAAAAGAGTGCCATCGTCTCGAAGAGGAATGTACGAATATTTCTGACCCATATCGATTTAATGATAGCATGTTTACAAGTAGGTGGGTAGGATCCATATGATAGATGATGGAGAGCAGCATGGACGAGAGATTACCATCGTTGATGCGATATGTTTTGTGGAGATGGAGATGATGCCGAAAGTCATTTCGGAAAAGATGAACGAGAACATTGATGAGTATGAGGAAGGTTAGGCCACTCTTGGCACGGTCCATTGAGCGTCCGATCATGATACAGAGTGAAAGTAGATTTCGGATAAACCGTCTAGCGCAAAAGGACTCTCCTTGACAGACTGTGGTCAAGGGTGTTCTGTACAATATGTTTATCCAACCTCTAGAGATACTCTAGATAGTGGCAAGCAAGAGAGCATCCAGCCAGCGGCGGAGTTCGTTGCTATTTCAATGCTGGAAAGCATATCATTTTGATTTGAATTTGCTGTCCACGCCACGGAGGAATTAGTATATTTCTACGTGATGTTCATTGCTCTCCATTCTCCATCCCCCATCAATAACCACTATCTAGCCCCGATCCTAGCATGATGTTGCTGCCATCACCACTTTTTCTCCTTTCGTACCTTCTCGCGACCGGCCCGAATGCAGATAGGGCAACAGGAAGTGGTGGCCGTGGCAGAGGCGGTAATCTGACACAAAGGCCGAAACGAGGAAGGGGTGGCGGCGGTAGAGGCAGAGGAGGCAGGGGAGCAGCTGATGGGTATGGAAGATCAAGCGGAAGAAGCTTGGGACGGAAGAGATATACTCGTGAAGGGACAAAGAAATCAAACAACTCGGTAGATGATCTTGAGACGAGACAAGAAGAGCTTAGTCTACTGCCTCCACTGACTGTGCCGAATGGTCCACGACCATTCTACTTCACTTGTAGACACACTTATGAGCATACACTCATTGATGAGATCAATCGTTATGCAAGACGCAATGGCGGAGAGGTGCACGCAATGTCACCATATCCTGGTCTAGTACGAGTTGAAGACAATGATGGTATTCTCCCCACGTTCTATGACCCTGTATACGCTTTACAATCCATGCCACAATCTGTTGTTGTTACTGCAGAGTCAATCAAGAGTATTTCGAAGCAAGTTATTAATGCTCTTCTTGGAGTTGGATCTGATGATGATAATGAGGATGAGTCCAAGACTGATAGAATTAGTCAGCAACAACATGATCGACTGCGTTCAGCTGAAAGAGGTAGCTTGTCAATACATTGTCTTGTTCCTGGAATGTGCAAGGCTCAAACCAAACCAGTAATGCAACATAGATCTGACAAGATTGGAGAAGAGATAGCAAAAATGACAAAGAAGATGTTTCCTGCAGCTAGAAAAGCAGCCACAGAAGAAGACCCAAACACAAGATGGCTACTCCAAGTGATGCTACAGAGTCCAAATATTGCAGTTGCAAGTCTCGTTGAATGTCAAAAGAAGGGTCCGGGTCAAAACTCGTATTGGCCGAATTATGTTCATCCTCTTGGTCTTGCAAAAGTAGATATAGTGGAGAAAATGCCTAGTTCAGCCTATCGGAAGCTAATGGAAGGTATAGAATGCATGAAAATCACACCCAAGCCGAAGCTTACCACAGTGGTTGATTTGGGTGCTTGTCCAGGGGGATGGACTAGCGTAATGAGAAGACTCGGGTGTTACGTGGTTGCAGTGGATAGATCTGAGCTGGATCCAGTCTTGATGAGAGATGACATGGTTGAATTTATCAAGGGTGATGCATTTACCTTTGAACCAATAATGGCTGGTATCGACAAAGAGCAAGATTGTTGGATGATCTCAGACGTGATTGCATATCCAGAACGATGTACTGAGCTCCTTCAACGATGGTGTGAAGGAAGATGGGCTTCGAATATGATAGTGACGATGAAGTTTCAAGGAGGTGAGCCGGATCTAGATGAATTGGATAATGCCATACAAGTTGTGGAACTTCTTGGCTATAACTGCAGAGTGAAACACTTCTTCAACAATAAGAATGAAGTCACATTCATGGTATCCGAGAAAGACGGCAACCCGCTAGATTTGGAAGTCGGCTCTCTTGGGTCAACAATGTTTCCTGTTACCCTATAACACTCAATATATATACAAATGTCTACAATTCGTCTTCCTTCTGGCCATTGTTTGCCTTTTCCATCCCAGTTTGGGGAGTGTGAAGCGTAGCTGTTGTCCTACAGGAGGTAGTGGTAATGTCCCGATATCTAATAGGTATTGTATCTTTGATCTATCACTTCCTGATCAAGATCTCTCTAACCATCATTGCGTCAGGAGATGGAATGGCGTGGGGCGTGGTAATAAACAGGTAGCAATCCACCGCGGCGCCCGCGCCAGGAGCGGGCTGCTTGTACGGCCGTTTGTGTTCGGCGTTGTACTATTCCTACGTACAAACTGCACCGGAAAAGTTCCTCTCCGAAAACAGACAACCTCCATGCATTCTAATAACTACTGTAACTGTGGGCCAACAAGAACATAACGACATCGATCAACCATGTCGTCGTCATCCATAGCGGCATCGGAAGGAGAAGAAGCCCCCTCGGCCATCCGTGTCCTCGTCCGCGTCCGGCCTCTGAATGATCGAGAGTCGAAATCAAAAAGCGTCCTCCAACTTCAAAGCGGTTTAACAACGGCGATTGATTTTGGTATCAAAGAGCAAGCAGCAGCAGCAGCAGCAGGATCAGTTGGCGAGGAATCATCATCCTCCGCCAGTAGCGCCGAGGGAACTGTCTCTATTACCGATCATCAGCAAGGCGGATCATCCTTCACCTATGATGCCGTCTTTGGTCCAGAATCACAACAGATTGATATTTTTGAGAGTGTCAAGGGAATCGTTGATGCGGTCGTTTCTGGGTACAATGGGACCATTGTGGCGTATGGGCAGACTTCCTCTGGAAAGACTCATACTATATTTGGCGAAGAGTCAGCATTATCATCATCCACTGACAATGATGAAGCAACTGCAGGATTGGTGCAGCGATCACTCAAAGCTATATTTGACAAAATGAGCGGCAGTGGAGAAGTAGCTGTCAATTCTTCTCCGCAACAACAACAACACAGTGCCAAGGCATCCTTCTTTGAAATCTACAATGAAAAAGTGTATGATTTACTCTCATCCAATGTCAATATGCTGCAAGAATCATTAGCTGTTCGTGAAGACTCCTCAAAGGGGGTCTACGTAGAAGGACTAATGGAACACGACGTGACTAATACTGCGGATGCCATGGATGTCCTCCGAGTTGGTAACGACAATCGCCGGGTGGCATCTACCAGTATGAATCGAGTATCGTCACGATCCCATGCCGTCTTTGTTTTGGACTGTCAAGAATGTCATTTCAAACGATCTTGATGGGACGAGTAAAGTTCTCGAAAGTAAGTTTACATTGGTTGACTTGGCAGGTAGTGAGAGACAAAAGACGACTGATGCTGCTGGAGAACGATTGAAGGAGGCTAGCATGATTAATAATTCTCTACTGTGTTTGGGACAGGTGATTAATTCACTTGTGGATAGAGAGAAGGGTAAAGAGAGGCATGTGCCATTTCGTGATTCCAAATTGACATTTTTATTGCGAGATAGTTGGGGCGGCAATAGCAAAACTTGTTTGGTGGCGACAGTCACTCCTTCTGCCACGTCGATTTCGGAGACCATTTCTACTCTCAAGTTTGCTCAACGGGCCAAGCTTATTAAGAATACAGCAATCAAGAATGAGACGTATTCGGTTGCTGCATTGCAGATGGAGATTGCTAGGTTGAAGAGTGAGCTGGAACAAAGAAACAGCAATGTCATTCCTGGCGTTGCAGCAGCAGCAGCAGCAGGAGGATCATCATCTTCTTCTTCAGGAGCCAGTGGTAACAATTCCATCGATTGCATCACCCTTTCTTCTTTACGTAATCACAACTCAACATTGAATGAGAAGGTGAAAGTTCTCAAAGACAAGAGCAATCTTATGGAACAACAAGTCAATTCTCTCAAGAGAAAGTTGCAGCAAGAGACAATGATTCGGAAATGTAAAGAAAGAAGAATTACGTATCTTTCCAGCAAATCCAACGACGAGGGAGTAGAAAAGGAAGCGATTGCCAACCTCCAAACTGAAGTGAATACGCTACGTGAGCAACTTGAGTCGAAGCAGAATCCTGAGTCTATCCATTGGATGATGAAGTACACGGAAGAGAAAGTAAAGCTGGAACAAGTATTGAAGTTTAATGCTACTGCTTTGGATGAGGCTAACGATCAAACAGAACTGTGCGCTCATTTGGAATCCCTCCTCGACGCCAAAGAAGCTCTCGAAAAACAGCTCGCGTCAATGCAGCATGGTCGCCATTCTGAGAAGGACACAATGTCGAAGGACGTTGCAAAACTGGAAAAGGAAATTGCTGCTCTAAAGTCACTGCTGTCCAAGAAAGAGGCAGAAGTTCTGCATTACGAAGCAGAGATCGCCGCCACAAAAAGTCAAATTCGCTCACTGGATAAAGACCGTATCGAAGCTCTCGAATTTCTCGAGACTGTCAATAGTGATCTGGTTGCTGAACAGAAGAAGGTTGTGGAACTTCAAGAATCTGTGGACAGTATGAGCCAGCTGGTGCAAGAGAAGGAAAACAACGCGAAGGACTATCAACTCAAGGAAGCCACCCAACGAGATGAACTCAATGACGCAAAGGCACAGCTGCAAACTCTGCAAAAGGATTTAGATGCTGCCAAGGAGGAGAATTGTTCGCTGATCAAGAATTTGAATGAATCTACAAGCGATGTCTCTGCGAAGGAGGCTGAAGTTGCTCATCTCAAGAGTGAAAACGAACAAGCGTTGGCAAGTTTCAATCTGCAGCAGAAGGAAGGAAGCGACAAGTTGGAATCGCTACAAGCCCAGCTGACAGACAAGGATGAGCAGATGAAGTCGATGCTCAATGAAAAGACTGAGTTGGAAGAGAGCATCAAGAATATTACGTCTCAAAATTCATCTGCTATGGCTGAAGTCGAAGTGCTGAAGAAGAGCGGAGTTGAATGGCAAGAACGCGTTGATTCTTTGGAGAATAAACTCAATTGTATTTCTCAGGAGAAGAAGCAGGTAGAAGAGGAACTCAATTTGGTGCGAGAGGACCTCAAGCGTACTATTACTCTCCAGGAGGAATGTAACACAAAAACGGCCGAAGTGCACAAAACTGATCTTGTCCAACGCGATGAGGCAATCAGATTGCTCCAGAGCGAAAAGGAGGCCATCCAGGTGAAACTTGATACTGCTGACAGTGGCTTTCAAGAGCAGATTCAGATTCTTCAGAATGAAATCATATCCACCAAGGAAGAGTGCGAGAATGTCAAACAAAAAGAAGAAAATCTCCTGTCAACATTAGACGCGCTAACTGATGGTTATGAACAGCTTCGTACAGAGAAAGATGGCATTGAAAAGGAGCTGAAAGAGGTCAACAAGCTACTCAAGCAGAGCACATCGATGAATGCAGAACTGGAACAAAACAGCGAGGCAAAATCAAGCGAAATTGCTGCAGCAAAAGAAGAATGCGAGGCCCTCCAGATGAAAGAACATCAGCTCCTTTCCGACCTTGAAATTGCTACAGGTACATCCTCTCAGCTTCAATCCGAGAAGTGCTCTCTCGAGGAGCAACTCGTTGCAACCAAGACACTTCTTGAAAACAGCGCTTCGACAAATGCAGAACTTGAAAGCAGCTGTAAGTCAAAGGCTGCCGAGGTGGAATCTTTGAAGGGTGAGTTTCAGGCTGCGAAGGAGAAGGAAGAACAGCTCCTCTCCGAACTGGAAACTGTGAAAAGTGCCTCATCCCAACTTCAATGGGAGAAAGAGGCCGTCGAAAAGGATCTCGCCGAAACCAAAGCACTGTTTGAAAACAGTGCATCGACAAATGAAGAGCTTGAGCGAAGCACTGCAGCAAAAGCTAGTGAGATGGAGGCATCGATGGAAGAATTGAAGAACCAAGTTCTTCGCTTGAGCGAGGAAAATGAAGCGGCGAAAGCCTTCGAGACACAAGTTTCTGAGTTGACAAGAGATAATCAATGTCATCAAGCTACGATTGAAAAATTGCAGTTAAGCCTATCTGAAAGCGAGTCTGCCAAAATTGAACTTGATAAAAGCGCTGCATCAAAAATGAATGAAATGGAAGCGGTGCTCACGAGCATCAAGGATGAGCACGCTGTAGAGATTCAACGTCTCAATGATGAAGCTGACACTTTGAAGACCAATGCAAGTGCTAAAGAAGAAATGAATGCTGCTAAACTGAAGGAAATGGAGGAGCTGCTTGATAGCATCAAAGAGCAGCATAAGGAGGAGATCGAACGGTTGAACAACGATGTTGAAGCATTGAATACCGAGGCGTCAGAAAAGGAAGAAAGTACTGTCGCAAAGTTGAAAGCAGCGGAGGAACTGGTGGAGAAGTTGAACGATAAACATGCTATCGAGATTGAACGGCTCCAGAAAGAAGTTGATGCTGCGGGGGCTGAGGCAATCAGTAAAGAAGAAGTCGCCGCGAAGAAATTGAGTGAAAGAGAAACGGTGTTGGCTAGCTTGAAAGATCAGCATGCTGCTGAGATTGAGCAGATGAAAAAGGAGACTGAAATTGCCAAGACAGAAATGTTGGAAAAGGGAGAAGACACGTCATCAAAATTGAAGGAAATGGAAGTGACTGTTACTGACCTGAAAGTCCAGCATGCCGAGGAGGTTGAATATTTGAAACGTGAAGCTGAAGCTTTAAAGAGCGATGCGATTGACAAAGAAGAAATCTGCGCTGCAAAATTGAGCGAACTGGAAGCAGCAGCTGCTAGGCTCAAAGACGACCATGCTGCAGAAATCGATCGCCTAAATCAACAAGCCGATGCGGCAAGGGCAGAGATGATGGATAAGGAAGAAATCAGCAGTGCAAGATTGAAAGAGTTGGAGGAGATGATTCAAAATATGAAGGTCCAGCATGCTGAGGAGATTGAAAAGATGAATCTTGAAGTAGACGAGTTGAAGGCGGAGGCATTGGGCAAGGCTGTACCTACCGATACCAATCTCACAGGAGACGTGTTGGAGGACAATGTGAAAGATACAACATTCGATGATGAAGATGACGACTTTGATGAGGATATGTTCTTACCCAACGTCGAGATTCAACCAGACGCAAGTGAGATCGTGACTGATCCTCCAGCTTCCCCAGTTGCTGAAGTAGCTGATTCAGTCAAAGCACCTCCGGTTGTTGCAGAGAAGGTGGATGAAAACAGCCCTCTGTCCCCATCAATGACACCATTCAAAGCAAGGAGGGAAATTTTTGCGAATCAGGCGAAACAAAACACAGCTGACGAAAAGCCATCTCCAAAGAAGCCGCCAACCCGTAGAACCAGGAGAAACACGGCTTCAAAGACGGATCAGACGCCAGTCCAAAGGGTGACACGTAGGTCGACTCGCCTTTCAACTTCAAGGACACCATTCACCGACCTTCAAGACACTTCGAGTTCTTCCACTAGAAAAGTGCGAACAAATTTCCAGACAGGCGCGTTCGACTAGGATCGAGTTGACGATTGTATCTCACTCAGAACCTTGGTTGTGTTTTTGTAAAGAAGATAGAAAACTGCTCCCACTTGGAGTGAGGAGATATTTCACTAATAAACTTTTATTCACCAGAGAACGTAATCAAATAGATGAAGCATGTAACTTAGGAATTAAGAATTAATCAATCAGGCAGCCCTCCGTGTTATCCACGGATGACGTAATGCGTCTGCCGGACTTATTCGAGCCGAGGGGTCAACGATAAGCATCTTTTCTATCAAATCGCGTCCCTCAACAGATATTTTATGCCAATCTGCTTTAGGGAAGTCCACCTTCGCTTCTTTATTCGCTGAAATCAATTCCGCATCAGATTCGCCATAAAACGGTTCATAACCAGCGAGCATGACATACAGTGTGACTCCAGCGGAGAACATGTCAACTTTGTTTCCGTAGCCACTGTTAACAGCTGTTCGCAAAATTTCTGGTGCAACAAATCCTGGTGTTCCACATCTACCTCGGACAAGGTTGTCAACACCAACAAACGAAGCCATGCCAAAGTCAGCCATTTTTATCTTGCAGCCGCTGCCGCAGTTCTCGTCACACATTAACAGATTTGCAGGTTTGATGTCACGATGGGCTATTCCTATTTGATCCATAACATCGAGACAATGTAGCAGGTCTCTCATGACTTGCGCTGCCTCAACCTCGTCAAGTGTTCCTCGAGAAGACACATGCTGAAACAGATCTGTACCCTCCAGCAGTTCGAGTTCCAATACAAATTCTTCCCCTGTTTCAAAGATGCTTCGTAGTCTCAAAAATCCCGGTGTGTCAGATCCTTGCACGCCTAGAGTGGTCTGAACAGCAGCCTCCCTGACAAGAGTGTCTGCTCGTTCCGCCCCCTTTTTCACACGTGACCAAAATTCCTTCTTGTTGATGATTTTTAATGCGCAATCATATCCAGTTCCAGAATCTGACATATCCTTGTTGGTTCCACTCAAGTTGTCAACCGACGATACGATTCTCAGGCCGTCATGAGATGTGACCCTCCTAGTTTGCCTTCGCCTCGCTGGTCTGACCACGGCGTATCGGCCCCGTCCAAACTCTGGCCCTCCACTGACATCTACATCATACAAATCATGAATGGTCGTTCGTGCAGCAGCCTGAAGCAAGGATACCCATCGATCCCTTTCCCCTTTATCTTCTACTCGCAGTAACAAACTCCTCTTTCCACTTTTGATGCACGGTTTTTCAAAAAAGTCCAGATGTAACGCATTTACAAAGTGCTTGTGTGGGTACGCCTCCGCAAGCTGTAGATGAGCATATCCCCATGGCAGTCCTTTTAGATTGTCGTCATCCCTATATTCAAAAAGATAGTTCTGCCGGAGGACGAATATACCAGAGGTCCAACCGTACACTTCGTTAAAGAATGAGCGCACCCCCAAAGCCGCCACTGTTGCTTTTCCTAACATAATTTTTCCAAATGCAGATGGTGGCACACCGGCCTTGTTGCTGCTTAAACGAGGTTGGGGTTGATGGTGGTCGGCAAAGAACCATCCATTCTGGTTTGATTCATTATGCTCGTCGTCCGCAATCATAGATCCAATACCGTACCCATTAATCGGGGACGAAGAAAGCAATGATTGACCACTCGGTGGTCTACTAGGCGGATTGCCACTATCATCTGACATGACATTGCTCAATACCTGAAAGGGACACACGCACAGTATTGCCGGAATAATGGAATGTCGCTCCCCCTTTTTCCAACTCTCCGGACCCCTCACAGGCCGAAGGGCACGCTCTGGGGCAATATCTGCCGAGTTATCCAGCTCATCCTTCGGAGCTCCTATTGCTTTTAACGCATTCTCACTCGTCGATGGACTTATTGTCGTTTTCTTATCATAGCTTTGTGCTCCCCCACGCGTATTGTTGGTCGGTAAAACTCTTGCGTTGGCAGCAGGGTATGCCACGGAAGTCAAGAAGAATGAATTTCTGTGATTGCTGGACTCATCACCCAAAAATGCACTCGTTGAATCTACTCCCATATTGTGAAAGTCTGTGAATGCTTTTCGTTTCTCCCTCATTTGTGCTTCTTGCTCATTGCTGATGACGGTTGGTTCACCCTCTTTGATGGTTAGACCGCCCCCCATTGATTTGACTCTATTAAAGGGTGATTTCGACAATTTTGATTTACCACCACCACTGTTTGATCCAGATGTGGTGTGATGACCACGATGCATTGCCCCATCCAAACTGCTATTCTCATCCGAAGTGAGTCCCCTAGGCCTTGGTTTTCTATTGTCATCTTTCAGTGGTTGCATTGTAATTGCACCTATAGCTGTAGCTCCTCCTCCTCCTCCTGACAATTGATCCGGTATAAACGGCGGTGTCAAGTCATCACTAATACTTAGCACGGGTGTCCCCAAAGTCTCACTCAACACAGCCGCTCTCTCCAGACCATCCTGTACCCCAGTAGTTCTTCTTCGTATACTTGTCGGAGAGTGTTTATTATTCCGAGAACTCAATGACGCATCACTCCCCGGGGGTGTTGTCGTTGTTGGACTACGTCGATCACGTCCCTTCCTCATGGTGCTGTCGAGGGAATCCTCTGATTTGGTTTTACTGCGTAGTTTTCGAAAGAAGGAACCTCCGCGTGAACTGTGTTCTTTGTGTGATGATCGTGTGGGTGAACTTGGAACAGATTGTTGACGTTGTAGATGAGGAGGTGGAGGGTTGGTTGCCCAATCATCATCACCAAACTCCACATCCCCCGCTTCCAATTCAGCTGCCAAATCCGCTGCTTTTTGTATCTCCGCTAAATCTGCAGCATTCGTGGGAAATGATGGAGCACTACTACGCTTACTGTTCAAATGAATAAATGTTGACGACCCAGATGACAATCTTGGTGCCGGTAACATTGCCGGAGCAGGAGTGGGAGGATTATTATTGACATGATGATGATGCCGACTACTCCCACCACCGTGACCGCCGCCGCCGCTCCTCCTGAGGAATGATTTGTAATTCCTCTCCCATGTCTTTTTCGGTGGTGTCGAGGATGGACTTTGTGTAAATCCAGTGCTCACTGAATCCATCGAGGAGTTGGACTCCACCGTTGGCGGACCCATGGATGTAGACGACCCTCGTGAGAAGGTTCGTTCTCTTGGAAATTCGACGCTGATGGTTGTTGGTTGTTGTTGCTGCTGCGTCTGTGATGATGATGATGTATCCCCGATGACACGCAAGAGCCGTGTAGGAGGCGACGAGGGAGGTGTATCACTTAAGGAGGGTGAACCAGAGTCCATGCTGATACTGGTTTTGGAGGTGCGGGCTTTGGACGGTTTGGAGGTTAGACGATTCCATGATCCACTCATGCTGGACATGGATCCGCTCATGTTTTATGTGTGTACGTTGCGTTTTTTGTCGCCTTGCCTTTTGAAAACTATGCCTTTAGTTCAGTCGCTAGAGTTGTAGTTGTAAGGCCTCCATACTTTTTAGAAAGGTGCCTTCTGGCTACCTGTGCATTTGATGTGTGTAAGTCCAAAGCTGATGTAGAATGCAAATGTAATGATGCTGTAGCAAAGCGAAGACCCAAATCACCGACAAGTACGTCTGCAGAGTCTAAACAGCAATTAGGTGTCAACAACGCCGCCTCAAATGCAAAAGATACAGACAAATTGTTTTATGTGGTGCAAAAATCTGTCGCTTCAACTGCTTCTTGAGGAAGTGGGGGTACTTCAAAGGGTTCGTGAAGCACTATGAGAAGTTGGGAAGGGTAAATATCACCGAAAACTGCTTAGGCATTAGTAACGCCACTGTGAGAAAGTGAGATGACGCAAGAGTACATAACTCGTTGAGGGTGGCTCAACAAGCCTTCTTCAGTGGACGCTGCTTCCACTTTTTTGGACGGAAGATTGAAAGGAAAGCAAATCATGGTCGCATCAAAGGGAGGTCCGGGAGGCATGCAGCTCCTCTGAAGCAGATGGAAAACTCCAATGATGGGGCGAGAGCAGCTTGTTTCTTGCAAAGTTCCGACAAAGTTCTTCACCTTTTTCTGTCCCATCATCGCTAAGATCGCTATCGCTAGGGAATAATGAGATGGCCGTCTTATTCTATGCTGCGTCAGCACCATCCATCTCAATCTCGCGGAAAAACTGCCCAAAGAAATGAAGAAGCGAGGAGAGCCACACAAGAGAGACGTGGTTGGCTTGCTTGCGTTGAGTTGAATTCATCTTCATCGAAGTCATTATTTTATTACACTGTTGTAACAACCTCTTCATTCCTTTCTTATTTTAACATCTCAAGATGGCCAAGCCAGGTAACGAAAAGAAGGGAGCCAAGGTCTTCAAGACCAAGTGCTCACAATGCCACACTGTCGAATCCGGTGGAGCACACAAGCAGGGACCCAACCTTTACGGATTCTGGGGACGTCAGTCTGGACAGGCGGATGGATATTCGTACTCGAGTGCCAATAAGAAGAGTGGGATTATGTGGGGTGAGGATACACTTTTTGATTATTTGGAGAACCCTAAGAAGTACATTAAGGTGAGTTGTTTGGATGTTAGTTGTGGACCTACATGTTCTTGAGAAGAAAGGGGAGGAGGAATGCAGGACTGCATGTCGGTTTTGGGGATGGTGTTGCGTCGTGATGTATTAGGCCTTGCCGGTGCGGGAATTAACTAATTGGTTGCAATTAAAAGATCGGGAGAGATAGGCAGACACAAAAGAGGTTTGAAGCACCAGAGAAGATAAAAGAGACGAAGAGATACAATTACATTATATAGCCGTTGGCGAAAAATGTCGATGAATATCGGCAATGGCGCTGCCTATCACTCTTTGCCACCTACCAATCAGCTCATCTACGGTGGCCTATTCGCATGAACGTTGGTAGCAAGAGTCACCAACATGAGATGAAACACCAATGAAGGGGGAAAATGGAAAATCATTTTTTTCCATACATGCAATCGTATATATAAACACTCACCTTCTCATCACCTCCACTTTTCACAGGGAACCAAGATGGTCTTCGCCGGAATCAAGAAGCCCGCGGAGCGTCAGAATCTCATTGCCTACCTCAAGTCTTCTTGTGAGGCTTAAGCATTTTTTGGTACGCTTAGATGAGGCGTTTTCAGTTAAAATAATGACACAGTTTGTGACGATGTTAGAGTAAACTGAATGATAATACTATGGGATGAATTGTTTCACTGTTGCCACAGAGTATGAATTTTGGATGTGTCGTTCTTTGAATTAAAGTTATTAATAATGGCTTTGTTTTGAAGACTTTGTGTTGGGATCTCATGCTATCGTAGATTTGTCATCATCTTTCAAGGTGAAAGTATACATCAAGGTTCACTTCTCAAAATACAATATGAATATATATAGCTGCAGCCATGTTGTCGCTTCTCAATCAAAGTCTCTCACCAATGACTCTTCTCCAACAAAGATAAAACCTTCTTTGCCTGGATCGAGCGTGGCAACCTCATTGCATATAGAGTCACAAGCGTTCATCGAGAAGCGATTCCAAGACCATTAACTTCATATTCTTGATTGATAGCATTGAAATAAAAGAAGCTATTGATTATTATGGTTGCACCCACACTGATTGTTGCGAGAGGCATGCATGCAGGCAAGAGACTCGCGGCAAGCGCAAAAGATAGAGGCAACACGTTCCCGCAACAGGCAGAGCCCTGATATTAAATAAGATCCCATCATCATTCACATCTTCCACGAGCTTCCACGCTTCATGCATTTGCGTTCTTTTGCTTCCGTTTCTTTCCCTGCCTACGACACCCACCCCTTTAGAACAAACCACGAACAACCTGCCCTACAATACTTACCCGAGCTCTCACAATTCATCACAATATTTCCATCATTCAGTTGTTTAGAAGCCGGATCTTCGCATCGTACGTGCTGTTTTCCCTCATAATTCTTCCAAAATGAAGCTTCCCTCCGCAGCAACTATTTTGCTATTATCGTTGACATCTTCCATATCAACAACAGCCGACGCCTTCCGCGCCACCCCATCATCACCGGGCCGACGCAGCAGCAATCAACAACAGCAGCAGCAAAATCATCTACCAAAGAATCCACTTAAAATTGAGTCAATATCCAAACTTGAAGTAACAAATCGTCTCGGCCTCAAAACTGACCCAAAAACTGGCGTAGTTTCCATTGGCTCAGATCCAAATCAAGTATACAATCTGCACAATGAGCATGAGGTTATTTGCCCCATCACAGAGACGCATCAGGGAGTGCTGACCACTTGTACTGAGTTCAACGACGATGATGACAATGAAGAATATCCTGCCTCCACCATGGCGAATAATCACAAGCTTGTCTCTCAAGCGATTCTATCTGGTTCGTTGGCAGCCAGTATTCGAAATCGATGCAAGGATGGGAATTCTCTGTATTATCTGCCTTCTGTGGTGACACTTGTCGAATCATTGGCGGAGGATGTCGAGGCATGTTTATTCGATGCCATTCCCAACATGGGAGAGATGATGTTCAACGCGGAAGGTCTGGAGACTAATGAAATTTTGATGGATTTAACTGATATGAATGATGACGCAGCAACTACTACCGAGGAAGGCGAGGAAGCGCGGCGGCATTTGATATTATTTGCTCGTAACACGCACTTTGATCCAACAAGTGCAACATCTGATGTGTATTTGCTACCAAGAAATAAAAGAAGAGAAGGCAAGGTTTGGAAATTTTCGATCGAATACAAGGTTGCGACAATCAATTTACGTCAGATTAAAAGCTTTGGTGTGAGAGATTCGACTACACCGTTAAGGCCCGATGTGTGGTTGAAAGATGATTGTTACTGGTAGCTGTGTATGGCGCACATTAGAGGTAATATTGGTCCCAAATGACCGAAGGATTTATAATGTAATCTATTTTGATATTTGTCATACACTCCTACGTTATTGATGCAACTCTTCTATGCCCTTGTCAATATCTCTCCAGCTGATGGGGAACTCACGCATGTAAATTGGCTTCTTAACCGCATGGTAATTCTTCATTTGATTCCTCTTATCTGTAGGTACGAAATAGTAACTGTCCATTGTTCCTTCTTTGTAGCCTTCCAACATGTGCTTTGTTATGTAATAGCCTCTCATCCTGTTAATATATCCCGACAGAGTGGATCGCCATGTGCCAAAGAATACCCTACCTTTATACGCAACTAATTGATCCAGCATGCCATAGTAGTTGGCGTTGATTCCTTTGAGCAAATCTTTAAAGTCGTCGAGGAAAACAATGTCATAATGTTCTTTGAAAGGCTTGAAGAAGGACTTGTCCTGACGGGCGAAAAAAATCGTATCAGCACAATCGATGAAATAAAAAGTAGTGTAGCTGGAAATGATAGATACAACTCACCTTCTCATCCGTAGCAATATACAGCAAGCCACCCTCTTCAAGCTGCGTCTTGCTCTTCTTGATGAGCTGATCGGCGTCCAACCTCGTTTGTTTGTACTGAAAGCTGGCGTAGAAGAGGAAAGAAGCCGCAGTGATTAGATGATATAATATATGGCAAGCGAGTAAGAACAGCAAAGTTATAAAAATGTGTTCTGTAAAGGTATTTCACTTACTCTCCTCTACGAACATGCATGCTATCAAACAGCTTATCCTTGTTCTTTGATCGTGCTCTCACTGCCTCAACCACTCTTGCCGCAGCACAAACAATTTCATCAATATACCTCAAGTGATCTCTGACAAATCGCTTTGCTGAATTTGAAAGAAGGCGATAAAAGTGTGTGAGTAATCGTATCTCCTTTGAAATGAAGAGGAAGAACAAACTAAAAAGCACCTTTTCTTACCCCATAAATCTTGCTTCCAATCAGCAAAGAAGACGAATGCATAAAAGTGAGTGAGTAATCGTGTTCCTTTCTGCACTGGGAAGTGAATTACTTTTGCCTTTTGGAGTGTTTCGTCGTACATACATATTTCTGTTCTATCGACCATTGCTTCTCTCATACGTTCTCCTATAGTTGCATCCACAGGTGTTGGATTGTCCTCAAAATCTTTCAGCTCTGGAAGTGGTTTGCCTTTTGTGTTCTTGTACTCATTTTTGTAAGCGTTTTCTAGCATCGTTATCGCATCTTTGCCCTTGGATGCTGGAAAGGCTGCGACACATTTCATCGGATCCCAATGAGGATTAACTCCAACTTGTTCGAGATAAGTCTTGACACTTTGTGGGGAGTGGTTCTTTTCGTCCCAGATTGCAGGTCGGTTTGTGTTGATATTCTTCAATTGGCCAGTCTTTCCAAGTTTGTGTAGGAACTCTTCAGCTGAAATGACATTCAATCCCTCGTGTTCCACAGCAATACTATCTAGATGAAAGAAATCTCCAAAGTCAAATGAACTCTTTTGCGACGAATCCTTGTTCAATAGATAAAACCTTTGTGGAGGAGGTAGAACGAGAGTCCTACCCATACTATGTGCAAGGACAAGTGCCGTTTCCATTCCCATCCTAATGTTATTCCAACCGCCGTGATCAGGCTCAAACGTGAGAAATCGTTCCTCTCCCTCGTCCAGAAAAGGACTCTTATATGAAGCATCTGACGGAATATCGGACCAAAAGGCCATCTCCCTCTCGGCGAATTCATCATCAGGACCACCGTACTTTTCCTGGCATTTTAGACCTGCCAATTGATGCTCAGTACTACCGCTGCCGTTATCAGATTGTTGCTCAATTTGCTGTTGATTATTAGTAGAATTATCCATCGCAGATCCTTTTATGATAGCGTGAAAGTCACGCTGTGCCTTGATGTGAACGTGCTCGTCATGAAACATATGGTGAAGATTAATGTTCACTATGCTCACAACAGCACAACATATGATAAAAACCAAGAAGAGACGGTTGCTTGCAGGTCTGCTGGTTTGTTCCGATCGTCTCTGTTGCGAGGTTGATGTGGCTGAAACAAAACTACCGCTAGAAGACGGTGGCGGCGTGACAGAAGATGGAAGGATGCTATTCTTCGCCATTTTTATCTGTTAGCTCTGATATCTCTGCCAGGTCCTACAACTACAGTAAGATGTACAACATTCTGCAACTGTCATTGCATTGAATCGGTTTTGATTGTTTTGAGTTTTTATTAGAGTTGATATTTTGATAGGCTGGGATCGAGGGGGGTACAATTAAAAAATGTCAGCTTGATTTGTGCTATTATAATCATAGTAGTGGAGGAGGGGGTACAAACTTCTGACACTGAGGCTGAGGATAGGAGGAGGGGGTACAATTGAAATTTGGGGGTTCGAGGTACGTACTACTTCACTGTACGCTACAATACTAGATGGGATGATGGTAAAGAAACTCTGTTATTATGTTGAACAACGACTATCTCTTGATTGCTTCTTTGATGATATTGGCTATCTCTTTGATGCCTTTATCAATATCTCTCCAGCTTATTGGAAACTCTCGGCAGTATATTGGGAATCTGTAGAGATTATGACAAAACAAGTGAAAGGCAAGTGTTGAGTCAAGTTAAATCACGGCTCATACAACTAAATGAAGAGAGAAACAAATCGACACCCATCTTACCTCACTGGCATGTACTGTCTCATTTCTTTTACCCTTATTTCTGGCACGAAATAGTAACTATACATACTTCCATCTTTGTAACCTTCTAGTTTGTTCTTCGTAATGTAGTAGCCTCTCATCCTGTTCACATAACCCGACAGCGTTGACCACCACGTCCCAAAGAAGACTCGTGATTTGTATGCTACTAGTTGATCAATCATGCCATAATAGTGGGTGTTCACTGTTGGAATGACGTCGAGAAAGTCATCAAGAAAGACCAAGTCATAGTTCTCTTTGAAAGGCTTGAAGAATGACTTGTCCTGTGAAAAGAGAGAAAGGTACGTTGCCGGTACCAGCGTTAGGTGAAAAGATTCGAAAGTGTAGACACAGTTTTCTCCTTGCATTCGCGACCCATTACTCACCCTCTCATCAGTAGCAATGTATATTGTAGATCCTTGATGCAATGCATCCTTGCTAATTTCATAAAGCTCATCTGCAGGTATTTGTGTCGGTGGGTATTGAAAATCACCTCTTCTTACATGCAACGCATCATAGATTCCTTCATCTCGATTAGCCTCATAACTTTTGTTCTTTCTCGCGTGCTCTCTCACAGCCTCAATTACCCTTGCTGCAGCACACATGATATCATCTACATATCGAAGGTGATCTCTGACAAATCGTTTACTCCATAAGTCCTGCTTCCAATCGGCAAAGAAGATGAATGCATAAAAGTGTGTGAGTAACCTTGCGCCATCACTTGATTTCATATGTATCAGTTTGGCTTCCTGCAATGGTTTGTCATATAAGCATAATCGCTCATCGCCCTCTCCTTTCTTATCAGCTACCATCTCACGCATGCGTTCCGCCATCGGTGCATCAACAGGAGTCGGATTTGAATTGAATTCCTGCAACGTTGGCTTGGGTTTACCATAAGATCCACCCATAATCGATTGCAACGTCGTTTTGAGCTCTTCCACCGCATCTAGCTCCGTTGATGATGGTATAGCCAATGCACAGTCCCAAGGTTCCCAATGTGGCGTATTCCCAATCTTCCGTAAGTAATCAAATAATGGTTTTGTATGCGCTCCATCCCAAGAAGTCTGTTTGTTAGGAGGATACAAAGTTGCATTAGTACCATATTCCACCATCTTGCCCTGCATAGCCTCTCGTACCAAGAACTCTTCCATCGTAATCACCTTGAAACCTTTATGCTCTACAGAAATGGCATCGAGGTGGAAAAAGTCATTGAAACCAAAATCTTTCTTTTCAGAATTCTTTCCATTTTGCAATAGGTAAATCTTTTGTTCTGGTGGCAGGACGAGAGTTCGTCCCATGGCATGAGACATGACAAGTGCTGTTTCCATTGCCATTCGTATATTGTTCCATCCGCCGTGGTCAGGTTCAAATGTAAGGAATCGTTCTGTATCATCCGGTGTATACGGATCATTCAATGGATGCATCGGTGATAGATAGTCTGCATCGGAGGGTATATCCGACTTGGATGAGTGAAAGAGAGAGAGAGAGATTGTTAGTATTGTTGAATGAAAAGATGACGGCCACAAGCTATATTCTACAACAAGCAGAAGTAACACCTACCCAAAAGACCATTTCGTCAATAATGTGCGGATCAGTTGGTCCACCATGATCGGCACAGTTGAGATGTGCTACAGGATGCAAGTCATGTTTGATGCTGTTGCTATTCTTGCCAAAGAAAGACATGACCTTTTCTTTTATAGTAGGTTTCTTGTCTTCATCATTCTTGACCTCTTTGTCCTCCTTCTTGTCTACCCCGTTTGTTTTTGTTTTTACTACTTCACTCTTGGTCTTGACATTGTCAGCTGCTGCTGAAGCTGTCTTATCATTCTTTGTTGCTGCATCAACACTCTTATTGCTTCCTTCATCTCCGTCTGATGAAGCGTTTGAGTTGGGTTCGGCTAATGGTTCATCGTTAGCTTTTATGGCCTTCGCTATATTTTGCTTCGTTGAATTATCGTTCTCTTTTTCTGCTTCGTCTGCAACAGCCAGCTGTTGTTTTACAGCAGACTTTCTAACCCAATTGTCCTTATTACTTGTATTACCTTTCTGTACAAAGTTGTCCAATGCATCCTTCATAAAATTCTTGTGGTGCGGATGTTGATTACCCTTCCCATGATGAGACGGTAGCGTGTGCGAATGCATGTAGATATGAGTGATTGATAAAATGCACGCAGTGGCAGCCAAGAGGACGAGAAGTTTATCGCTGTTACGACATTGTTGACGACGTCGTCGTTGTTGTTGTTGTGGATCGATGAATGGCAGCGAGGATGGAGAAGAGGCTGCTGTAATATTATTAGATGATAGTGTTTTGCGTTTGCCATTGGTTGCATTGCCGCTGCCGACTTGGCTTGAGGTTCCTAATGCTTTTCCCATCGCTAAATTATGTGCTACGAGAAGAATTGGAAGGTATACAGAGTGCTCAATCTTACTATCGCATTCATTGGTTACTATGGAAACTAACTAATCAAATTCACGTATCGTTCATTGTCTTCGTAAAGAGAATCTTTTGCAATCCAACCGAGTGTTATGAGCGCGATTAGTGTTACTAGTTCCTACGTGAACATTTGCCTAGCTATCCCCAACTCTTCCAATCTTAGGGTGCAAAAAGTAGAAAGCCGTGGAATGTTTCCTTCTCTTGTCATGGTCAACTATAATGGGTCACTTCAAGCTGTTGATTGCCGTATTGAGAGTGTTAAATATGATATGGTGCTAGAGTTGTGCTAGAGGCTATCCCAAATTGGGCCTCATCAGGTCACCTACGACTTTGTAGCATGAAGATATCACCAAAAGAGCTTGAGCCGTTGAAAAGATGCTTCTATACTATCATGGCCAACTATAATGGGCCGCTAGAAGTAGAAGCGGTTGATTGCCATATTGAGAGCGTTAAATACGACATGGTGCTATAGTAATAGTAGTGCTGGCGGCTATCTCAAATTGAACCTCATCAGTTCACCTACGACATTTTTTTCACATTTGTAGATGTGACTTTTGAACGGTTTGGTTTGGTTTGGTTTGGGTAATTCAGGGCATCGGGTGTGATTGGAAAGGTATGATATTGTATATTCATTCTGTTATTTCTTGATTGCTTCTTTGATGCTATTGGCTATCTCTTTGATGCCTTTATCAATATCTCTCCAGCTTATCGGAAACTCGCGAATCCAAATTGCGTTTCTGTACAGTTCATGGCAAAGAAGTGCAAGGAAAGTGATAATAAAAGTGAAGTTAAATCACGGCTCATACAACTAATGAAGAGAGAAACACACCGACACACTTCTTACCTCACTGGCATGTACTGTCTCATATCATTTACCCTTCCTTCCGGCATGAAATAGTAACTATACATACTTCCATCTTTGTAACCTTCTAGTTTGTTCTTCGTAATGTAGTAGCCTCTCATCCTGTTCACATAACCCGACAGCGTTGACCACATCGTGCCAAAGAAGACTCGTGATTTGTATGCTACCAATTGATCAATCATGCCATAGTAGGTGGTGTTCACTGTTGGAATGACGTCGAGAAAGTCATCAAGAAAGACCAAGTCATAGTTCTCTTTGAAAGGCTTGAAGAATGACTTGTCCTGTGAAAAGATAAAAACACACCAGCGTCAGGGTCAAAATTCGAAAGTGTAGACACAGTATTTTCTCCTTGCATTCGCGACCCATTATGTACTCACCGTCTCATCAGTAGCAATGTATATTGTAGATCCTTGATGCAATGCATCCTTGCTAATTTCATAAAGCTCATCTGCAGGTAAAAAGGAAGCTGGATATTGGTCCTCAAAATCACCTCTTCTTACATGCAACGCATCATAGATTCCTTCATCTCGATTAGCCTCATAACTTTTGTTCTTTCTCGCGTGCTCTCTCACAGCCTCAATTACCCTTGCTGCAGCACACATGATATCATCAACATATCGAAGGTGATCTCTGACAAATCGTTTACTCCACAAGTCCTGCTTCCAATCGGCAAAGAAGATGAATGCATAAAAGTGTGTGAGTAACCTTGTCTCATCATCTGATTTGATATGTATCAGTTTGGCTTCCTGCAATGGTTTGTCATATAAGCATAATCGCTCATCGCCCTCTCCTTTCTTATCAGCTACCATCTCACGCATGCGTTCCGCCATCGGTGCATCAACAGGAGTCGGATTTGAATTGAATTCCTGCAACGTTGGCTTGGGTTTACCATAAGATCCACCCATAATCGATTGCAACGTCGTTTTGAGCTCTTCCACCGCATCTAGCTCCGTTGATGATGGTATAGCCAATGCACAGTCCCAAGGTTCCCAATGTGGCGTATTCCCAATCTTGCGTAAATACTCAAACAATGGTTCTGTATCCTCTCCATCCCATGATATCTGTTTGTTAGGAGGATACAAAGTTGTATCAGTACCATATTCCACCATCTTGCCCTGCATAGCCTCTCGTACCAAGAACTCTTCCATCGTAATCACCTTGAAACCTTTATGCTCTACAGAAATGGCATCGAGGTGGAAAAAGTCATTGAAACCAAACACACTCTTTTGGGAATCATCCTCTTCCTCTAAATTCCAGATCTCTTTTTCTGGTGGCAACACGAGAGTTCGTCCCATGGCATGAGACATGACAAGTGCTGTTTCCATTGCCATTCGTATATTGTTCCATCCGGCGGAATCAGGTTCAAATGTAAGGAATCGTTCTGTATCATCTGGTGTATACGGATCATTCAATGGATGCATCGGTGATAGATAGTCTGCATCGGAGGGTATATCCGACTTGGATGAGTGAAAGAGATATATTATGTTGTGAGTATTTTGAATGAAAAGATGACGGCCACAAGCTATATTCTACAACAAGCAGAACACCTACCCAAAATACCGTTTCATCAATAATGTGCGGATCGGTTGGTCCACCGTGATCAGCGCAATTGAGATGTGCTACAGGATGCAAGTCTGGTTCGATACTAATATTGCCATTCTTGCCAAATTCCTTGACAGTAGGTTTGTTGTTTTCATTCTCTTTTACTGCCTCGTCTGCAACAGCAAGCTGTTGTTTTGCAGCAGACTTTCTAACCCAACTGTCCTTGCTATTTGTATTACCTTTCTGTACAAAGTTGTCCAATGCATCCTTCATAAAATTCTTGTGGTGCGGATGTTGATTACCCTTCGCATGATGATGAGACGGAAGCGTGTACGAATGCATGTAGATATGAGTGATTGATAAAATGCAAGCAGTGGCAGCCAAGAGGACGAGAAGTTTATTGCTGTTACGACATTGTTGACGACGTCGTCGTTGTTGTTGTGGATCGATGAATGGTAGGGAGGGTGGTGTGGATTTTTTTCCTAATACTTTGCCCATCGCTATTGTTATTGATTGCTGCTTAAGGTGGTCAATTCGAGCCTCTCTCAAGAGGAATGATTTCTGTCGTCTCGCTTATGGTATCTGCACCTATCATGGTACTTATCCGCACAACAAAATAGCATTTCTTTAGGCCTTCTTTTTAGGCATTAATTGCACTGCTACTTTTATGTACATACCTACTTGGTACTTGGGATTTGGGATGCATGATGCGAAAGTAAGAAACCCACGGTACTCCCAGGTAGGCCCACGCACACTTTCTTCCCAAAAATCTCTTTCGGATGCGGTATTAACCTCTACTGTTTCCTACGTATGTACACAATCATGAAAAGCCCCCTTTTTGAAAGTGAGAAATACAACGACTCGAAAAAAGCAACTCCCCGAAGAAAGCTGTGGTAACTGAAGAATTGACTCCCTTGACATTCAACAACGCATAATAGAGAGGGTTGCTTTATTATTTATCAATTGACAATTGAGTTGACAGCGGTTGATTTACACTGTTGACGGCGTTCAGTTCATTAAATTATCTCATCGACAACAACACGACACAAAATCTCGCTCACCCCTCTTCGGCGATAACAAAAAGAAAAATGCAGCAAGCACCAACATCAATACCAACACGGCGGCGGAGACGTCGTTGTCAATCCTCTGTCACCACCGCGGCAGTCACGCTTGCACTCCTGTTAACCGTAGTAGCCATTGATGTACTCCCCTCCTCCCAGAAATATTACTTTATGGTTCAGGCCTCATCTCCTGCATCGTTGCACAAAAAAGCTCGGCGACTTGGAAGTACTGCTGGTGGCACCTCGACTACGAAAACTAACGGCAGCAGCAGCAATAACAACAGTTTGGAGCGAGTGGTGATTGTCCAACCCACCAATTTACAATCGTCCAATACAAACAACGACAACAACAATGGTGACGACAACAATATTAATTCTGTACTGCTACATCAATGGCAGCAAGAGCAGCATCATCCAGATGACGCACCAAAGATGGCGCAAGCCATGACTGATGAAGACAGGGCCAAATTCCTCTTTGAGGTTGCCAAGTTTGGTCAGACTCAGGAGGGGGGAGGGGACACGAAGAAGGCTGTATCCTCGGAAGCGATGCAGGCTTCCTATAATTCAGGGGGGACCGGAGAAGGGGAGGAGGAGGAGGACACGTCCATTGCTACTTATCAAGAGTGGGTGACCATGCAAAAGGCGTTGAAGATGGGGAGTTCAAGTGGCGTTAGTGGTGGATCATCACCACGTATTAATATGAATGCTCATGGGTATTATTTGCCACAGCAGCATCTTGCCTCCACGGCGGGAGGGGTTGTTGATTCTTCTTCCGCCTCCTCCTCATTGAGTACTGGGGGAGAAGAAGCCCCTGCCATGCAGCAGATTATCCCCGAGAAGCAAGTTATCTTACGTCCAATGTCGCAGCTGGATGATCATCCGATTAGTTCCTCAAGTAGCAGCAGCCCGAAGAAGACGTTGTCTGTCCCCGCCTTACTGGGAAGCACTCAGAATGGTGATCAAGAACCTGAAGTGTATTACTACGATGCTGGAGGTCTAGTAGGCACCGCCCGCCAAAATACCCCGGAACTCACCCTCCCTGACGAGGTATACACTGCCTCTGGTCAGAAACTCAAGTTGTCCGATGTTCATGATGGAGGAAAAGCGGAAGTATTCCTTGAAATGAACCCCAAGACTGTATTGGGAAAGTCGTTGAACGAATTGAACTCGATCCAAAAGTCGATGAGTTCTGGCGCTACTTCCTCATTCGTATCTTCATCTAGTTTAAATACTGCTGGAAATGCTGCACAGCAATCTCAAGATCAAATGATTGTCTTTCTAACTGTTGCAACCATGGCCATTATGGTTGGGATGCTCTCCGCACGACGACTTCGTAGTCGAAAGTTCCTCGAGCAGTGCATGACTCCCGATTTGGAGGATGATTTGGACGATGTTGTCCGTTATGATAAAAAGTTTGATGGGAGTGGTGTCGGTTCTAATAACAATGGGTATACAGCTGCTGCGGGTGCAGCATCGTATGCTTATGCATCGGGTGGAAGTCCAGGAAGACATAGTGAGTATGAAGGTTCGGAAACGAGTCTTCCTCATTTTTCGGATTTGTATCCGACTCAGAGTAGTTCGATCATGGGATCTTTATCGAGAAGGAGTGGTTATGGAACTAATGATAATAATGGGGGGATGCATTGGCGGGGTGATATGGAAAAGTTTGATGTGTAAATAGATACTGGATGGAATGTGCTAGAGGAAAATATCTCTCGTTTGCCCGATGTAGTATAGATTGAGGGCTGTTTTTTAGAACGAGAGAGAGAGAGTGCTCGTTAGGTGTGTTGAGATTTGTAATCTTGGCACCAATATAGAGATATACATTCATTATATGTTAGAAGAACTTTGAATTGCTGTTACGATACGTCCATCCTATATTCGTCAGGTCCTGATAGTCTTTTGCAGATCAAGAGAAGCAAAGGCAGCAAGAAAGCACTTGTGTATTGTAGCATATCGGAAGCTTCCGCCCCAAGACAATACTAATTCCGACGTTGAGGCTCGTTGTCAAAAGATTTCGGAAATGAAGATGATGGGAACGAAAGCTACATAAATTTTCACCACGCAGCCCCTTCGCTGAGAAAAACACCATGAGCCACAACGATATAGAAGATCCGCCTACTGCCAGCGCAAAGGACCCAGCCGTTGACAGCGATGGAGAGGACGAGGACTATGTGCCAGGCCAAGATCCGGAAGAAGGCGTTCCATCTGATGATGAAAACGACGTCACCAATACATTACAAGAAGAAGTTGCCTCCGGTCCTACACTATCCATCACCAAACAAAAGGCAGTCGATGATGCGTTCAATGATTTATTCGGGTACAAATATATAAAGCCAGCCGCAGGCAAATCTAAGAGTAAACTACCAGTCAAAAGTAAGAGTGCGATGCAAAAACAAAAAAATATATTGTCGTCCATTTTTGGTAAAAGCTCCTCTTCCAAGTTGATGTCGTCGTCCAAAGCGACGGCTTCATTGGCAAGACCGAAGGATAGTAGTGGGGGTATGATGAGATTAGAGAAACGTGTCGTTAAAGAGGTCAAACGATTCGCGGGTCAGGAGATTTGTGTCGAGAAGGTGGTGATGGTTCCAGTCTTTACTGGACCTGGGGATGGAGAATCCAAATCATCACATTCTGCTACTAATGGAGAAGGTATAAACGAAAAATCTATAGACAATGACACGGGTGCTACATCAGCTCTAAAAGCCAAAGGACTGGATAATCTTCTCTCCGAAATGTCCCGTCCAGAAAAACTATCCACAATCTCCAAAACATCGACTGATTGGGATCTCTTCAAATCGAAAAATGCCGATGAAGCACTCAAGGAACAGTTGGAGAGTCGGGCAGAAGGGAATGAGGCTTTCTTGGTCAAGAAGGACTTTTTGGATAGAGTGGATCATCGAAGGTTTGAGCTTGAGAAACAGGAGAGAGATCGGGAGAGGGCGTCGAGAGGGAAGTAGATGGTAATGTTTGTGTGACGCAGGCGGCGCAGCGTAGAGAACAAAGAGACCAGGAGATAATGGCAAAATAGGTGATTCAAGGAAACGACATCTCTTTTGTTATACTCCCATTATGAACAAGAGCATTCCAGACTATCTGCGCTCAACTGTTTCGAAGAGAGCCGATATCAATGGTAAAAGTGACCATGCAGATCGACATCAATAATATTACCAACTTCGGTGTAAGTATAATTCCTCGTAACGACGGTCCGTGTGGTTCGTAGTGTCCAGATTCTGAAGGCTATGACAGTCACCCTGTATACTCAGTTTGGTCTTGTCCGCAGTACTCTCAATTGGAACACTCCAAGCGACCGTGCTGTTGCTATCCAACTGTTTTAGTAGACATGGGTAATCCTTCTCAAGCTTCATCTTCCAATCGGTGCAATTCACATCATCGTACTCGCAAATGTCGTCACCGTGAAGCCTCGTTTCTTTAGTAAAATTGAAGAAATTGTCACCTTCTTTGACCTTTACACCAACATAGTTGAAAACACATCTTCGTATAAAACGAGGTGCGGCTGCTGCACTTTTGTGTTTTTAGCCGCTACGTACGCAACTGAGCTGCTGAACTCTTGGTCTCCTATACCTGGCATTTTCGATATCCAGGTTGGCGTGAGAGAGTCACCAAGTTAGATGAATCAAAATATCACGTGTGATTATAGTGCATAATAAGATACTATTACTCACCGTAGTGCTGAATACATTGTAGTAAACAGTCAAAACTGAAAGATGTTTTCGAATTGTCTTCGGGTTTGCAGTCATTGGTCAAGTTTCCATCATTAATGGCGTGACAGCCATCGTGGTGATACTTGCTGTAGGCAAGCTTAACGAGATTTGTCCGACGAAGGTTAAACACCCTTGCAGAGGAGGTCCGTGGGAAGGATGGAGATAGAATCTTGTCCCAACGCACGCTGTCCGGAATCGGGGATTCAAAGAGAGCACTGATATTGCACTACGACTGTGATTGGCATGGCAGTTTGGTATTGGGCAGCACTTTTTGTGAGTGTTAGGAGTATTACATAGGGGAGGATCTGGATTTTCTGTCATATTGGTGCAATTGGAGGATAGAATTGTGGAGAGCTCCGACTCCATAAGGGCAGGTGATTTGAGTTGGTAACAACCCACCCTGCAATAAGGCTCCCAATTAAGATATGCTGTTTTATTCAATGACGTCTTCATGGCTTGTAATGCTTTTACAAGCACAGTAGAGAAAAAAGTGGAGCCAGAACGAGCCGCCTTGAAAGTTAGAATGACCAATGTGTCGTTGTGAATCACATGCTGAATGCTGATTGTATTCATTAGATTGCGATGATAGGCGACACAAACTCTTCGTCATATGATCAACATTGGACCAGTCGAGGCCCAACTTGTAAGAAGTGTAGTTCTGAGATTCCACGTCTAGATTGTTTGCTAACTTGCAGATGGCATTTTGTCTGTGTATAATGGCAGGTTCGTCGTTAATCTCAATATCCTTTGAAGTTGTGAGATCATGAACAGTTCGGAATTGATAGAGCAGGATAATGCAGCAAGGTATTGCGTACGCCACCAACTGTTTAGTAACTGAAGCTGACCTGAATGAAAGTGGACACCTCATGGGCGGATGTCGACTACCTACACTCCTCTTTGACGGCATGGTTGGTGCAGTTCTCGGCCTCGGCCTTGCAACGCGGGATCGGCGTACCATGCTTGACGCAGGGACTGAGTATTCTGGAATTGTGGCAGTACTAACTTGGTGTGGTTAGCTCAGAGGAGGAGGATAAGGCGGTGGCGGCTGGGTCTAAGAAGGTTGGTAAGAGAAGGATTTTTTACGACAAAATCACTTTCCATACTTTGTTCATGATAGTTGATAGGGCTTTTACTTCTTGCAGTTAGTGGCGCAATATCCCCCCTCGAAATCCCAGCCTTAGCTGAAAATCTTATACCCCCCCTAATTTTTAAGATAATACATACTGGAAAGCTAGGTGACACCTGCGACTTATACCCCCCTAAAACCCAGCCTAGCCAAAATTCTTATACCTCCGGGGGGTATATATAGTTCGAGCATCCCCGCCATAAAGTGTATCAAAAAAAATTCAATGGTGAAATAATGATGTTGTCTACATCAACATCAATCTATCCTATCATCACATCATGCACCCTCTAACAGAAACGACATATCATTGACCAACAACAGCAAAAAATGAGCAGCCGTAACGAAGAAGTTGAAGGACGAGGAAATGATAGTGGCCACCCTCAGCCACATTATTATCATCGATACAATCACTTCCCTCAAAGATCCTCATTTTCCTATTCGTCATCTAATTTATCCTCCTACAACAAAAGTAACAATGGACTGCCGCTATCCGCATCGCTAGGAGTTCCGCACAAATCATCTTCTACGCCGTCAACTGTCACTTCAACTAGCAGTAGTTCACCACAACAGTCGTCATCTTCATTGTCACATCAAGAGGATGATTTTTCGGTAATAGAAGAATCATCTGCCTCGGCCATTTCGTTATATGAAGTGTTTGCTGCTGGAGTCTCATCGAAACGAAGTCTGCAGAACACTCAGCTTGACAAGAGAAGTGATATATCGTCATCATCATCATCATCACTGCCATGTGGTAGTAATAGTGATGTGACAAGTTTGAGCATGAACAATGATGACATGATATCATCATCGCGTTATTTTACTACACATAAATCATTGGAACGAAATGATAATAATGACAACAACGGCGATGATGATGATGATGAAAGTGCTGAGAATTTGAATAACAATGAAGGGAGTACAGACAGAGACAATGGCATCGAGGATTCATCGTCTTCTCTTAAACAGCATCAACATGAGGATGATAATGATAATGACGAAGACCATCCTCCTTTACAAAATCCGCAACATCTAATCACAAACTATCGCAAAAGACTAGGAGCACTTGTCGTATCAATTGCAGCACTCTGGATATATTCCCAACTTCGTACATCGAAACGGCGACATAGACAACGACGACAATTGAAAGATTCGAGGCACAATGGTACTATTTTCGACCATGCTAGAGCAATGAATGTAATACGATATTTACTACGAATGATATCAATACCAGTGAGCAGCATTGTTCGGCGTCTGACTCAACAACAACAGAATTTACGCACATCAACAAATAAAACGCAAGTGGCCAAAGTACCAACTTGGGAAGATGCCATTACAACTCCATTATCACACCTGCTGGCTCTCGCAGAATCTGGAACTATTTCAAAAGTTATGGTTCGTGGATCAATGATGACCTATCTTCATACCGTATCATCGGCATTGTCACCAGATCAAAGGAGCAACCTCTCATCTAAACAACAACGAGAACGATGGAGCAAAACTACCCTCCCCTCCCAAAATCCCACCATCATGAATCAAATCATATCGACATTACTGAAAAAAGGATGCCATGATATAGTAACTGTGCCAGAATCGTTATGGTCTAGATTCTGGAATGGACCAGCAATTGTAGCATTGCCTTTTGCTTATTTAGCAGGTCTGTATTGGATTATGAGACGGTTGCAACGGCAGCAATTGGAAGATGAAAATTGTGATAGCAATAGTGGTAATGGTACCTCTACCTCCACCAATACTGCCACAACCTTTGCAGATGTCGCGGGTATAAACTCCTCCCTCCAAGAATTATCCGAGGTAGTCTCATTTCTACGACACCCCAATGAATATCATTCGATTGGTGCGGCACCACCTCGTGGGATATTGTTGCATGGTCCTCCGGGGACGGGGAAGACGTTGTTGGCTAGGGCGATTGCGGGAGAATTGACAAGGGATACTACAGATAGGATGACGTCGTCATCATCTTCGGCAACAGCATTCACCAAGAAGTCCAACAACATGGGTCAAAATTCAATTGATGCCTTCGCGGTATGTTCTGGAAGTGACTTTGTAGAAACATACGTTGGTCGAGGTGCTGCCAGAGTTCGAACAATGTTCCGGAAAGTAAGAGAAGATGCATTGACGAATTTTCAAAGACAACGAAGGGAAAGAGTGATTATGGAGCGAACTTTGAGGAGGCTTTCCACTGACGTGGGTATTACATCATTTGGACGAAATGATAGGAGTGTGCTGTCAAGAGCTGTGTCTGACGTGGGTGAGCGGATAGTAGGAGCTTGGGAAGGAATACAGACATTTGTAAGTCCTGATAGTTCTAGTGAAGACAAAGACGATATACACGAAACTCCACTAGCAATAATTTTCATTGATGAAATTGACGCCTTGGCAAAACAGCGAGATTCTGGAGCTGGTTTCTCATCTCTTGGAGGCAATGATGAGAGAGAACAAACATTAAATCAATTGTTGACTGAAATGGATGGATTCAAGACTGGAGCACCAACTGACAATGTCACCGTCATTGTCATTGCTGCCACAAATCGTCCTCATGTGTTGGATCCTGCCATACTCCGCAGCGGAAGGTTTGATCGTCATGTTGCCGTACATTTACCAGATTGTCAAGGCCGAGAAGATATCTTGCGATTACACGCTCAACGTATTCGATGGGATTCATCTGTTAACTTTCAGAGTATTGCCGAAATGACACCTCAATTCTCTGGAGCTGATTTGAAGTGTCTTATTAACGAGGCAGCGTTGTTGGCTGTGCGGAATGGGAGTAAAATGGTATTAGAAGAGCATTTGACGCAGGCTGCTCAAAAGGTGAAGAAAAGTTCACGTGGTGGTGGTAGACACTCTGGTGGGGTATCACTGTACTAGAGAGCGCACCATCAACGTATCCATTGTCAACGTCAATTGTCGCAATATTTCCTTGATGATATAATTGCCTTATTACTTTACTTCATCACTCTCTCTTTCTCTCTACCACTTCAAAGAAAAAAAGGATATATATCTCTCTCTCTAAATAGCCCCATTCGCAACAGCTTCAGACATGTCCCGAAAAAGTGCTTCGATGAACTTGCTAAGATGTGGATTACTCATAACGAGGTCATGAGTGACATACTCTTGGGTGTCAAGGCCGAAATCTATCAGCATGGCACTGATCTGGTTGTCGTCAAAACCCATCCTAGCCAGCATAGCAATCACGCCTTGAGAGTGAGCTCGTTTCGGCATGCAACCCTCATGTCCGGATTCGGAACCGCCTGCCAGGAAGGTTAGCAAGGAAAAGACGGCTAAGTTTCGAGCTTCAAAAAGGGGTGTACGAAGGTCCACCACGGTGAACGTCTCAACGTCGTCGCTTTTGTTTTTCTTCTTGCCACTTCCAATCAACTTTACATTTCCCTTCAGAAACCGCATATATATATATTGACACATGACATATGAAGGAATCGTATTCAGCACTCCAAAAACTTTGCATCCCAACGATCCCGCAGTACAAGGTTGCAATACAATAGCTGACTCGCGAACGACCATATATCTTGGATTGAGCGAAAAGGAAGAGACGTTGCCATGAAAACGCACACAGCACCAATCCGTAGCGAAGGGATGCCATTCCGTCAAGGGGAAAGGCAAACATGACTGCTGCACAGAAAAGTTTGGTCAACATAAGGGTCATGTACATGGGGATGATATGGTCGCGCTTCCCAAATTGCAATATCCTCATCTGATACCAGGTTGCGCAGAAATGGATAACGTCAAGTACTGCGGCAAACTGTGCTAGTGGCTGCGGGAGATGAACAAACCAAGTCATGAAGGCACAAATGCAAGCCACACCACCAGACCCAATGTGCAAAGTCCAGCTGCGCTTCAGGGGTGGGTGAATTGAAAACTTTGCTGCGACGTTCCCAGACCAATAAACAGGCATCATAGCGAACATGAAGAGCATCCCTATGAGCCACGATGCAACTACTTGACCAAAGTTGGTGTGAAACAATGAAAGCAACCATGCTGCTGGTATTCACATTAAAACTACCCTTTGTGCCAAGCATTAACTCGCTCCAGTGGCTGCGAGGGAGGGACTCCTTCCCGACATGTACAAGTCCCAGAAATATCATCGAAAGCAGAACTGCAATGTCTCTCTCAATGCCTTCATAGAAGAGTCGGTCGGGAAGATTGTCCTGCTTCTTGTTGGTCATTTTTGGTACTGCGGGCGGCATTCCATCGGTATCGAACTTCGAAATTGCGATGTGATTTAACCTGTTGGTGGTCATAATTGTACGCGCTACACCTCTGAGGCTAGATCTTCGCCCAAACTTCACATGGCCCCAGTTGGAATCATAATCATTCTTTTTTTCTTCAGCTTCAGCTGTCGCATTTGCCAATTCCGCCATCTTTCAAAAGGATCAGGGCTATCAATTCGATCCGACTCGATATAGTATTAGATATTAGAATATAAGGCAGCTCGTGGCCGCAGAGAGGTTCAAGGAGCGCGCGGGGTGGTGAGCTCGCGCTTGTGAGTTGCAGTCAGCGGGAGTGGAGTGACCTACTAACTTCAGTAACGATCCGGACACACATTGCGAGTTCGCAAGTCGCGAGCGGCTACTTACTCGTGAAATAGATACATACCGGGTGTCTGTCAGACATCCCCGTCACTGTGGCGAATCATCAATGACTTGGCTTCTACAAATAATGTGTTGTAATCGTCGCATAAGTATAAGTATCATTGATATACTATGAAATGACGTTTTTGTTGAGAAGTAGCACTCTAGAGAAGTGCCTATAGTAATGATAATTAATGGACGGCCTGTATCTGTATCGCAGTAAAATGCGAAAGCGAAAGGATATCCTTTTTTAGATAGTGTAGTTTGAAGTACTGTGTTACCTCCAGCACTACACGTGAACGTGGTGAGCGATCTGTACGGTTCTATCGAGTGTGCCTACTGCGGCGTGAACCATGAAAAGATAGCATGGACGACTCACCGGAGGTTGGCACATTCTTTGCATAATTAGACTACGTACTTATCATATATACTAGCCTACCTACTCTCTCTACCCTTCTCCCACAGAATGTGCTTAGATCATCCATCTTGATTTCAATGATGAATCGAGAGATACTACTACCGCTGATATTAGGTAACATCTTTGCTGCGGTCTATCCACTATCCACATCATAGATGTGCTCCTTCTCTCTCTTTCAATGAAACACATTTCCTTCCAATAAATCATCCACATCAATCAACTTCCAATTTCCACCCTCTCTCTTCCCATCCTCACCTCTATCCGTCACCATTTCAAACCTCACCAAATGCACCACCTCCTCCTCCTCATCCCCATCTTCCATCCCCTGCACTATCCTCCCACTTTCCAAATCCTTGACTTGAAAATATTCCAAACACGTAATCGTCGCCTCAGCAATGACTGTCCGCTTGGCAGAGTCCAATCCCACCTCCTCGGCTAATTCATAAGTCTTTTGCTTGACTTCATTGTAACTTTGTGTTTCTTTAAAGACACGCTCTAAGCGTTGATATCCTCCTTTTAAATGAGGTTTGGATGCGACTATGTCACGTGTTAGCATTGGTACGGCGAATATGTTTTGGAGTTGTGCTTTTATTGGTTTAATGGATAGGTGGATGGACATTTTTTGGTGGTTATTGTTTTGTGGTAAATGGTGATTATTGTGGAGATGTTGATATTGTTGAAGGAGGAGTTGATCCATCATGAGATTTAAATAGTTGTTGTTTTCAACAATAGATGTATTGTCATTCTTTGCAAATGACTCCTCTGTAGTATTGTCAGATGATGTGTCTCTATTATTATAATCCAACATAGCTTTTAAAGATAAACTCTGTTGATCATCATTATACACAACCCCACCATCATCACCAAACAACGTCTCAAAAAGTTCCCTCATTGCCAAACCAAACGCAACACTAAAGTTCCCTGCCAATTCCTCCTCCCATTCCTGTGCATATCCAAATGGTAATGGAAGTACATTCCAAAAGTTGAGATTGAGTTCTTTCGCAGCGATAAGTCGTCGGACGAATCGTGCGCGAAAGTTGTTGGGCATGCCGCTGTAGTCGTCGTTTTGGAGGAGGCGGGATGGCGGGGTCGGTGAGTGGCGCCAGGGAAAGGTTGGGATGGTTGGATACTGATCACCGCCGTTGCTGCTGCTGCTTTCGCTTGAATACCGGCGGTGGTTTATGACGGAATGATTATTGGGAAGTGATTGGTGACGACATGATGACGATGTCGCCGCCGCAGCATGATAGCATGATGATGATGATGACCTTAGGGAGAGGGAGGCTAGCCGTTTCACGTTGGCGGTTGACAGGATGGGGCGTATTAGCGTCGATGTCATGGTGATGATGCTTTTATAGATGGAAGATAGTTTGTTCCGGGCTTATTTTGTTGCGGTGGTAATGGGCCGAAAATGTCACAAAAAGTACCGAGATATTGTACATAGGTATGCACTGTAAGATAGAGTATCACCCCCCAGTGCTACTTTTTGTACTATTAATTCCGACGTTCGTCATGATAACACCACACCACCTGATGTTGTTTTTGTAGATCGATCATGATGTTGTATGAAGGGAGCATGCATGCTGTGGTGCCACTTGCTTCCTTACGCCTCCACAATCAAATCAGTATTTACTACCATACTTCCTCCAATAATTCATCAAGATGATTTCATGCAAGGAAGTGTTTTGCACCGAACTGCCATCTCCCAGCAATATCTTTCTGTCATCCTCATCGTGCAATAATAATCACAACAACAACACCAAAGTATTATCCTACCAATTTGCATCCGAGCGACATTCATTGACACTACAAACTACGTATAAAGCACAAGTAGGTGGAGGCTGCTGCTACAACAAAAATAAAACAGATGAGACTCTGATACTGCCAAAGAAGATAATTAAAAAGAAGGAGTATAAATTGTCGGTAGAACGGCTGCTGCAAAAATCAAATCAAACGAACATCACCGAGGAGCAAACATCCTCTAATAATACCACCACAACAACGACTTGTTGCGCCCACTCATCATTACAATTGAGCGACATATCCATCCGAGCATTTGCAATTCAAATCAGAGAAACGAATAATACCAACCACGCAAATAATAGTAGTAGTTGCAGTCACGATGATCAAGCCACTGTTGACACTCATCATAATAGCTTGGGAGGAACAACTCGATCTGTGACTACTACTACTACTACTGCTACTACGACTAATAAGGAGGGTGGCACTACTACTGGTGATGGTTCGAGTGGTGAGATGATGATGATGAATGACAATAAGAAGCATGCTACTAGTGGAGATCATGGAACGATCACATCATCATCATCATCCTCCAACAAGTATGCATTGATGATCAAGTATCATCACTTTGACCATTCTTTGATAAAGGGCGAGAATGATACAATAACAGCCATAAAAACAAAGACTGAGCGGATAAATCTTGACTTTCGTCCTATATCAGTTCATTTGACGCAGCTTCATTCGACATTGACTTCTTCCTCTTCTTCTGCAGAAGCTGCAGTGGTGGCGGAAGATGGTTCTGTAATACCAATAGTTGGCGTATTTGTTGCTGGGGATGATAACAAATTGCATTTCTTTGTTGCAACGATGCAAGCCTTGAAGAAGAACTTATTTCAGAGACACGAGAGCGGGACAGAAGCAACAGCGACAACAACAACATCCGAATATACGTCATGCTTCCAATCAGCTCTCTGTTTTGAAATGATTGATCCATCCAATATAATATCGACGAGTCCATCAAACAATAGTGAATATCATAACGATTCTTCAGTGGAAAGTGTGGATGATAATCCGTTGATGTTTGCAACACCCATCATGACAATTGATACTTGCATCTCGGAAGGACATGGAGAGATGATTATTCCGTCATTGTTCTCCTCGTCATCATCATCTTCATCGCCTACAGCAGCAACAACAAAGGATAAAGTCAACCAACTCGCAATTGCATGTTATGATGGTGTAATTCGTATTCTAACTTACACTATAGAGTGTACTTTAGATGCGAATATTATGATTCGGATAGGAAAGTTACAATACTCTACATTTATTGTGGATGGTCCCGTGGCTACCCTTCATTTTCATAGTAAGGCCACCCAAACCTCGGAACAAATTGAATGTGACTCATCTGAAGAAATAATTTGTTCCTGCTTGCCGGATCTCTGTGTGGATTAGCATTTCTATTCTATGAGGTTCCGCCGCCATCCACTGCGAGGATTGATGATGGTGGTAATACCGCTGAAGTATGCTCTTTGTTTGAAGGGCCTGTTGTAGTTGTTGATGGGCTATATGATGCTGACAAGGAGGGATTTGAAGACTTTGTCACTGCTGTTCATGTAATGAGGTACTACGACGTCACTATACTTGCAGTGGGTACGCAAGGGTGTCGTCTATTAATGTTCCAACAACAACAACAACAAAATCGGTCGGCTGAAAATGAAGCAAGAAAAGGACGTGACAAACACAAGACTTTTTGACTGCCGAAATTGAGAACAAGACTGAAGAAATGATGCATCTGTCAACTGAAAGAGACAGGCTTACAAATGTGGTGAGCGATCTACGCCAGAAGTTGTTAGATGTTGAGAACAATGATCAAGAAGAGGATGTGCTACACGGCGATGCAATAATAATTTCGCGCAGTGGTTCTGGTATTGAAAGCGATGAATGTGAAGATTATGTTAAAGCAGATCAAGTCAAAAAAGATTGTATATCTATTGCCCCAAAAGTTGAACTCCTGAAGTCAATCAAGGCCGAGATAGACGACATTGAACAATCTTGCTTAAACTGCACATCTAAGATTTCTCAACTTCAATCTTTGATCGATGATCTCACTGATAAGTTGAATGAGATTGATTTGGATGTCCCTTCACCACTGTTGGATTCAAAGTCGGTAAGAAAACTGCATCGTTATGAGTACCTCTGGGAGCATAAACTCCCCTATCCTATTCAAGGTATTGGATCAGCCGTTTGTACTCAAAGTGGCGATTTGGAATGTTACATTACTACCAGGCAGACGCTTCATATCTTTCGTTTGCTATCGTCGCAAATGGTTGATGTCAGCAGCTACGTCACTTGAAAGAACACTTGAAAGAAAAATACTATCTTTCGCAAGCACAGCTGAAGATGGTTGCTAACTTGTATTTACTATTTACAGTCTAATAACTATCTTTTTCTATTTCTATACTTTTGTCGGTGTAATGTCGGATTTCTACACTTTTGACGGCATCCGAATGTTAGCAATAATGTCGCTCTCTTTCTCGGTAAGATCATTTCCATCAGACATAAAGTTGATGTCACACTCATCAGCCAGAGATCCGTCCGGCAGAGTGCACGGCCGGAACAAATAAGGGGCAGACGCCCCAAAGTTGTATTTTTCAAGAGGGTCCTCACCTGACCCATCGTCTAGTAGCTTGATGCACTTGGAGTTCAGATCATAAATCAATGGCAAACCATTTGGAATCTCCAGCCCGCTGATTTTGTCCTCTGGAATTTCGCACAAGTGCATCAACAATCCACGGATTGCATTCTCGCTGCTTGAGATTAAGACTCGTTTGCCTTTCTCAACGCTTTCCGGCATTATCGTCTCCGTAAAATACGGAATCGTCCTATCCATGCAGTCCTTCAATGATTCAGACTTGGGCAATTTTCTGTGGATAGAGATTTCTTTCTGTTCAATGGATCTGATGAGTGACTCACTAACTGAAAAACGAAGGTCTTTGAGGTACTTTCTGTACCGCTGGTCGTTGCCAGGATAGATCGGAGAAAATGATGAGCACTGCGGGGGTCGGACGGCGTACCCGCGTCGCCAAGCCTTAAATTGTTCGTCACCATGACGTTGCTTGACCATTGCCTTGGATAGGCCAGTCAGCTCTCCGTACATTCTCTCGTTCAGACCTGGAAATCATAAGAAGAGTAATGGTATACATGAGATTACGCCGAAAGAGAAGAGCGAAAATCCCTCAAGTGTGTTACTTACGCCAACTCTTGATAATCGGAAGCCACAAACAATCCATACTGTCCATCACAAGCCACGCAGTCTCAATCGCCCTGCTTAACCATGATGTATACACAGCATCGAACTCAAACCCGTGGAGCTTTAGCAGCTTCCTCCCCGCTGCTTTTGCTTCTTCAACTCCCTCTACAGCAAGTGGTACGTCGTCCCATCCAGTAAATAGACCTACACAAGTAAGAATAGAAACAATGGTCATGAAGATGAGTTTCATGAGTGAATGCCGCAAAGACGTTGCATGCCAATGTCTTTGGTTTTCTTACCAAGTTTATTATTCTCAGTTTTGTCCATGCCTGATCATGCACAATTACAGACGAGCTCCGCTGACATCGCAGCGGCGCACCACCCATGCCCCGCACCTTTTCGAGCAGCAGGAAGAGGGTCAACAGTGATGGCATGGACTGATCTCATGTAACAAGTTTACCACAACTTCATCCTCATCATTTTCTTTGTGCGGAGCCGTACTTCATTATCGGGCTCAGCCTCAAACGAGGGACGGTCAGGATCAAAATACTCTCCATCTTCAACATCCTTCATGCCCTCTTCCCAGACCTTGTCCATATCCACGCAATGTTAGCTTTCCATCAGTCCCCGTCGTCTTCTTCCTCCTCAGACTCATCTACAAACTGTTGTGCCCAATTCCTGAACCTTTCCGTTCTGCTTCTAATTTTGACAACGAGCTTTGCAAAGGGTTTCAAAAACCATAATTGGTTCGCTCCATAAACCTTGCTGTAGTCGGAACAGAGTTACAAAACCACTCTTCTTCACGTTTAATTGCCTGCTTAAGAAGTCCCGGCTTTTCAAGGAAGCAACCATTCATGTGGCATTTGTACACACATTCTCTTGATTATGACTCGGTGGAATTGGATCCAGATTCTTGTCGAATTTGTAGATGATAGGAATGCCTGTTGGAATCGCAATACTTTGGATTTCTTCATTCACCCAATGTCTATCAATAAATCTATTACTAACCCCCTCAAGTTTATTGCATGCGCTACGACAACCATGAACATTCTTCCCACAGGCCAACTCGTAACGAAATCTTATCCAACCCATCTTCTTCGTTCCTGATCCATACCATCCAGTAACTCACTCTTCCTGTGTCAATGGAATCTGATCCGGAGTTAAATCTGCATGACTTCTATCCCGTTCCAGGATAATACTTACCGCGGGAGTTAACGGTGTGGGGCGTGATTTTCAACGATCCTCTCCACTCTTGCCCAACTTTGTCCTAACCGTTCGGCAGTTTCCGTCTTACTCAATCCAGTTAATTGCGCCGTACATTCGTTCATTTAATCTCCATGTTTGAATACGGGTAAATATACCTGGACAAGAAAGGAATATATCAACGCATTACGACAACAGTGGCAAAGAGTGAGTTTGTTGATTATTGACGTACCTCATTTAATTCCCGTAACAATGATCCAAGAGGACCGAATAGCACGTCTTCAGGCGTGATGTAAGACCACTCGACACTTATATCCCCCCTCCAACAAACAATCGCGCCGCATGCTCCACCTCTCGATAACCTGGGGCGGACAAAATCCGGATTAGCCCACCCAGTGAATGTCCTTATTGCATTCCATTCACTTTCTCCCATGCCTGACCAGAATAAGCGTGCCTGTTCAACAGTGCGGTATTCGCGAATAAAGCACGGTAGGGTATACGAAGCAATCGTTTGAGTATAGATCGTTTTTTCTTACCGAGCATATTCCAGTATCCGTCCTCGTCCATTTCGTCAATCGTCAAGTTGGTGTTGTCATCAGTATTGGCCACGTCTGCAACACCTTATTCTTTTTGACATTTCCGACAAAGGCATCGCCCCGCTCCAGTAATGATGTCATCTTCTACCATTCGACTCACCCAAGTGTTGAGCCGCCGTTTGCCACTACTTCCACTACCCACTATTATTACCACCACCGTCACTGTAACTTTTTGGCCTCCACCCCTTCTCCGATGTCGAAATGTTTCCTTCCCCGTCGTCACCTATCGACGACGTTTCACGTTTTGTTACCAAACGGGCAGAAGTCTCCCCATGCAGTTGGTGAGCACTGAATAGGGGCCACCAAGATGTTTGGTGGTGTGTTTTTGGGTATCTCTTTGGGATATGTAGCTGTCGTCATCGCCATCAGTGTTTGTTAGATTTCGTCAATCCATCTTATTATTATTATCTACGTTTTCTTCATTCTTTGATGCGTACAGCTCGTAGCAGCAACAATTCTTCTCGAAGCAATTTGCACTGACTCATAGCGGCAGAATCACCGATGATAATGGCCGAGAAGAAGAAGACGAAGAATCAGTATGAAAACGACGGTGTAGCGACGACGACGTCGGAGGAGCATTCCATGTTCTTTTGTGGGGAGAAGCGAAAGGCTGATGATGTCGTCGTTGCACTAGCACTGTTGATTATTATTGATGCTGACGATACAGCCAATAAGAGCGTTACTATATCACAGGAGGAATACATCATCGTAATCTGACAATTGGATAATATTTAGCGCTTAGACTGCATGTTCTTCATGATGATGGCATGTATGGTATTTCATTTTGTACCATGGCTGGAACTTCTAGAGAGGAAAATTGAAGTCCAAGTGCGCGTGTAAAGTACAGGGCTGAGGGGGCTGGGGGCGGATCTTTCCCTATTGCCCCAAGGAACTCCCCAAGACAAGTAATGACCGCGTGTGTGTCTTCATAATAAGTTGGTGAAAAGAGAGCGCAAGCGATCTTGCCCGAAGAAGGCCCTCCCTTATCAAGATCTCTCCCCTCTATTTCCAGGGGAAAGGGGAAAGGAGTGACATGAGAAAAGCGGACCTCATCAGGACCCAAACGAGGCTGGGCACCTAACACCTAAAATACAAGTGCACAGCTAATGCAAACTAGCATCTATCTGTCAGGGATGCTACGACGTCGTAGGTGATCTGAAAAGATTCAATTTGGGATGGCCTCCAGCATCACACAAACTCTACATCGTTTCTGAGGCTGGCATGATAGGTTCCATTCGGTTGAGATCATCTCATTTGAAATTTGCTACCATACCTGCCATCAGAGTCATCATATAATGGTTTAGCCTAACTGATTTATTTACTTGGCCTATTTCTGTTTATTATGAACATGTATACGACACACGGTTGATATGCATCCCACTATTTCAATGGAACACATTTCCTTCAAGGAGATCATCTACATCTATTAATTTCCACGCACCAATCACTCGTTCTCCTCGTTCGGCCTCGTCAGTCACCACTTCAAAACGTGCCAAATGGATTACTTCCTCTTCCTCGCAATCATCTTCCATACCCTGAATGACTTGACCAGTATTCTTATCTTTGACCTGGAAGAACTCCTTACACTTCACGCTTGCTTCCGCAATCACAGTTCTTTTACTATATCCAACCTCCTTGGCAAACTCAGTAACCAAATCAAAATAGTTCTCATCAAAATCCATTCTCATCATACGCATTGTGTAATCTATAAATCGCCCCCTTCAGATATTGCTTTTCTTCGACTTGATCACGTGTCAAACCAGGTACTGGTACGGCAAAGATGTTTTGCAGTTCGGCTTGGAATGGGCGGAGGGAAAATTTGATTTGGTAGTCTTCGGGGTTGATGATAGACTGGTTGAATTGTGCAAGTAGCTTCTTGTCCATCATGTTTTTGAGGTATTCATTGTTGTCTATAGTGGTTGTTGGGCTGCTGTTGCTGCTGCCCTGTGATGAATCGATAGTTACAACACCATTGTCATCATTTACAGATACTGTTTGGATGTTGCAAAGCAATGCATGTTGGTTAATTAAGAATGTACAAGACGCAGAGGCAAAGAAACACAACAAACCCATGGTACATACGTATTCATACATGAAAGATACATGATTTCATACACACATACCTCGGAAAAGAGTACCCAACAGTTCTCCTACTGCAAACTCAAATGCAACTGCAAACCCAGTCGCCAAATCAGATTCCCAATCATGTTTATAAAACGGAATTGGCAAACACGTCCCACGCAGAAATGTTGAGCTCTCGTGCGGCAATTAGCTTTCGTAGAATGGGTGGATCTCGCGCGGTAGGGTTGAACGCACCACTGTAATCGTTGTGCTGTAGTACTCGTTCAGGTAACGATGGATCATGCCTCCATGGAAGAATTTGCGCAGACGTTGATGTTGTGGTGGAAGAGAGTGCCACTTGCATCGAAGATCCAACTGTGCGGGCATGTAGTTTTTGACGACATAGTTGTGCGGAGGAAGCTGTTCTTCCAAGTTGTTGCCTCAAACTTTGATATAGCAACATCATCGTGGCGGTACTGCAAGATAAGTTCCTAAGCGTGTAATCCTCCTCCTTCAAGACGGCTCCTTTGTAGTTTAGCCACAGCTTGGTGCAGTAGTGTTCTTACTTCTTCTTTTTAGCTTGCAGCTTCAAAAAAGATCCGAGGTGTCAAGAATTTGGCACTTATTGATTCCTACGTATGTAAAGTATCCGCAAAAGGGTCAAAGTCATCGACGCCTATTGTACCAGAATCGACCACGAGGCTCTTCAATACGATGAGGGCAAAGCACTCGGTCGATGCAACGCGCACATGTTATTATTCTAATGTTCAACAAATTAAAGGTAATAAAATGGATCTTGGGGAATCTATCGGATCAAATGCGTGCCCCGACGGGCGGTGTAAGCGGATGGCTTGCAATGCAGATCATGAAAACGAATGCCTCCTCCACAAGAGAAGCCATTCGACGGCTTGAGCTCAACCAAAATGATACATTTGTAGAGCTAGGAACCGGCCATGGTGAATCCCTCCGTAGGATAGCTGAAATGGATAGTGTCTCGATTCCAAAGCGAATTGTTTGTGTTGAAATATCTACGCAGTTTCGAAATGAATTACAAAAAAACATTGCAGAACTACCAACCAAAATACCAGTTGAGATACATGGCGAAGATTGCATCAAAATGCCTTACCTGAGCGATGGCGCTGTAACAAAACTATTTGGAATGAATCTTATTTACTTTTTGAACCCCCTGCCAGAATACCTGAAGGAAATCAAAAGAGTAATGAAACAAAATGGAAGCGTAGTGTTCGGATGCAAGTTAGGAGTTATTCCCAGCAATACTGAGGAGTTTGCAAATATAGATCAAAAAGATATCACAGATGCAATGGAGGATGCTGGCTTCGACGTTACAACTGAAAAGGTTGAGATTTATGGTGGCAACTACTTAGAAATCAAGGGTACGAAGAGATGAATTATTGCACATATTGTAATACATGCATAATATCATCATGTTCTGCTGTAATTTGCTTGATAGGAGGAGCCATATGAATGAATACTTATCTGTTTCTGCTTACACGATTACGATAACGGGTGGTTCATGATCATGATGTAAGATGTAACAAACAAGATGTCTTCGTATCTATGCTGTCATAAAATATGATCTCCCTCACTGTTCCACATTTCACTATTTCCACTTCAAAGCCAAAAGCCAGCCAGTACAACCATGGGAGATTCGTCCAACGCCGACCCGGCCAGCATGGCGGCCACCCGCTCTTCCTCCAAAACAGCTCCCCCAACTCCCAAACGTGACGGATTTCATTTGGTCCCATCTCACCCCATCACCTACGACGTCGACCAAGGAAGCGGCTTCCAAGACATAACCTACCACGTGTCAACATCCGATCATTGTGCACGTATCGCTTTCAATCGACCACATGTGTTACATGCCTTCCGACCGACAACAATCAACGAAGTACGGCAGGCCTTAGAACTCGCACAAGATGATACTCGCGTGTCGGTGATTGTACTGTCATCCAATTTGATTGAGGAGCGTACTCCCGCCTTTTGTGCGGGAGGTGATCAATCCGTCCGTTCCTCGGATGGAGGATACGATGATGGGTCGGAAGCAGCACCACGGCTGCGTGTGTTGGATTTGCAGATACAAATGAGGCGTTGTTTCAAACCTATTGTGGCGGTTGTACGAGGGTATGCTATTGGTGGCGGTCACATCCTTCACATGTGCGCAGATTTAACTTTGGCTGGTGAAGATGCCGTATTTGGGCAAGTTGGGCCAAGAATGGGAAGCGTTGACGCAGGATATGGAAGTGTTCATCTTGCGAGGATGGTGGGGCAAAAGAAGGCACGTGAGATTTGGTTCTTGTGTAAGTATTATTCTGCGGAAGAGGCACTACAGATGGGTTTGATAAATGGCGTGTTTCCTAATGCGAAACTTGAAGGAGAGGTTGGTAGATGGGTGCGAAGGATGGGAATGTTAAGTCCTACTGCATTGGCTGTCGCCAAGGCAGCAATTAATGCAGATCAAGATGGCAGTGCGGGTATTTCATTAATGGGTGGTCACATTACAAGATTGTTCTACATGAGTGAGGAGGCAAAGGAGGGTAGAGATGCCTACCTTTCAGGTAGACCTCCTCAGTTTCGAAAGATCCCACAGAGTAAACTTTAGACATGAGGAAAGACACAGGTCACATTAGCAACTACTCCAATCCAATTATTGTCACAGAGGATAGTGCATAAACGATTCGGATTCAGAAGGAGGCGACCAAAAGTAGCACGAAACAGTAGTAACATTGCGTCGAAGAGGCTCAACACTTTTGCACAATCACAGTCGTAGGCTGACCGCTGAGCTCGCAAGTCTTGTTTTGGAACAAGAGTAACACACAATAATGATGAACATTCTCTTATTCTCATCAAAATTCTAAAATTTACAATCCTTCCAGCTACCAAAGTTCGTGGATCCGACTCCCGTTTAATTAAGGTGCTGACCACCATTCCGCCCACTACTATAGTACCATCGCTGCGCTTGTCTGCCGCTTGTTACCATAGACCTTATGTGCTGCAGTGCCAACAAAAAGGGGGGCCAATGCAATGCACTCCTAGAGTACATAGCTGCTGATCTGGCTGAGCTCACAAGTCTTTCTTTCACGTAAGTATTGCTATTGCTTTCAAACAAGAGTAAAAACCAACATTAAACACGCACACTCTGCCTTGCGCTCACGATCGCGAAGATGAAGTTGCACACACGCATCCTCTCCCAGATAGTAACGCGATATTAACTCATACTTTTGTGTTTGATATCTCGTAGCATAGCTTTTTGATGTTTGTCGCTGTATGGAGGTATGCAATCATCCACTCCTTCATGTAAATAACCATCTAATGTATCAGGATGGTGCACACTGAAAGCATACACCGAATCTGTACGTGCCACAAAATGACCTTCCTTCAAATGAGTTCTTCAATGCATATTGCCACTTCTTTTTGTCCAGTGCGAGGTTTTGAGTGCGTTGCAGTACTGCCTCGTTGAATGTACTCGGGTTTGACGTACTGCTCAATCAGTCGCATTCGATGAAATGCGTGTTTGGATGAATTCTGTCCGAAAAAACGGTCATAGAATTTTTCATCCAGTGTTCGTTTGATGTTGCTTTCTACCATGGCTGTTTCACCATCGATATACATGATAACTTAAAATAATCAGCGGAGCGTTTTGAGCAGTGATGGAGCCACACGATTGCCATGGTTGATGTGTGTCGAGTTGCGACGCGATTACCATGGTTGATGTGTGTCGAGTTGCAACGTGTGATGGTAAACTTCTATACTATCATGGCCAACTGTTATGGGTCACTAGAAGCTGTTGTTTGCCATATTCACAGCGTGAGATACGATATGGCCGTCAACAGAGGAGCTGGCGGTCGTCTCAGATGGCCTCATCAGGTCACGTACGACGTTGTAGCGACGCCGATACGTCGAACAAATGCTTGAGCCGTGAAAAAGATGCTTCTATACTATCATGGCCAACTGTTATGGGTCACTAGAAGCTGTTGTTTGCCATATTCACAGCGTGAGATACGATATGGCCGTCAACAGAGGAGCTGGCGGTCGTCTCAGATGGCCTCATCAGGTCACGTACGACGTTGTAGCGACGCCGATACATCGAACAAATGCTTGAGCCGTAAAAAAGATGCTTCTATACTATCATGGCCAACTGTTATGGGTCACTAGAAGCTGTTGTTTGCCATATTCACAGCGTGAGATACGATATGGCCGTCAACAGAGGAGCTGGCGGTCGTCTCAGATGGCCTCATCAGGTCACGTACGACGTTGTAGCGACGCCGATACGTCGAACAAATGCTTGAGCCGTGAAAAAGATGCTTCTATACTATCATGGCCAACTGTTATGGGTCACTAGAAGCTGTTGTTTGCCATATTCACAGCGTGAGATACGATATGGCCGTCAACAGAGGAGCTGGCGGTCGTCTCAGATGGCCTCATCAGGTCACGTACGACGTTGTAGCGACGCCGATACGTCGAACAAATGTTTGAGCCGTGAAAAAGATGCTTCTATACTATCATGGCCAACTGTTATGGGTCACTAGAAGCTGTTGTTTGCCATATTCACAGCGTGAGATACGATATGGCCGTCAACAGAGGAGCTGGCGGTCGTCTCAGATGGCCTCATCAGGTCACGTACGACGTTGTAGCGACGCCGATACGTCGAACAAATGTTTGAGCCGTGAAAAAGATGCTTCTATACTATCATGGCCAACTGTTATGGGTCACTAGAAGCTGTTGTTTGCCATATTCACAGCGTGAGATACGATATGGCCGTCAACAGAGGAGCTGGCGGTCGTCTCAGATGGCCTCATCAGGTCACGTACGACGTTGTAGCGACGCCGATACGTCGAACAAATGCTTGAGCCGTAAAAAAGATGCTTCTATACTATCATGGCCAACTGTTATGGGTCACTAGAAGCTGTTGTTTGCCATATTCACAGCGTGAGATACGATATGGCCGTCAACAGAGGAGCTGGCGGTCGTCTCAGATGGCCTCATCAGGTCACGTACGACGTTGTAGCGACGCCGATACGTCGAACAAATGCTTGAGCCGTGAAAAAGATGCTTCTATACTATCATGGCCAACTGTTATGGGTCACTAGAAGCTGTTGTTTGCCATATTCACAGCGTGAGATACGATATGGCCGTCAACAGAGGAGCTGGCGGTCGTCTCAGATGGCCTCATCAGGTCACGTACGACGTTGTAGCGACGCCGATACGTCGAACAAATGTTTGAGCCGTGAAAAAGATGCTTCTATACTATCATGGCCAACTGTTATGGGTCACTAGAAGCTGTTGTTTGCCATATTCACAGCGTGAGATACGATATGGCCGTCAACAGAGGAGCTGGCGGTCGTCTCAGATGGCCTCATCAGGTCACGTACGACGTTGTAGCGACGCCGATACGTCGAACAAATGTTTGAGCCGTGAAAAAGATGCTTCTATACTATCATGGCCAACTGTTATGGGTCACTAGAAGCTGTTGTTTGCCATATTCACAGCGTGAGATACGATATGGCCGTCAACAGAGGAGCTGGCGGTCGTCTCAGATGGCCTCATCAGGTCACGTACGACGTTGTAGCGACGCCGATACGTCGAACAAATGCTTGAGCCGTGAAAAAGATGCTTCTATACTATCATGGCCAACTGTTATGGGTCACTAGAAGCTGTTGTTTGCCATATTCACAGCGTGAGATACGATATGGCCGTCAACAGAGGAGCTGGCGGTCGTCTCAGATGGCCTCATCAGGTCACGTACGACGTTGTAGCGACGCCGATACGTCGAACAAATGTTTGAGCCGTGAAAAAGATGCTTCTATACTATCATGGCCAACTGTTATGGGACACTAGAAGCTGTTGTTTGCCATATTCACAGCGTGAGATACGATATGGCCGTCAACAGAGGAGCTGGCGGTCGTCTCAGATGGCCTCATCAGGTCACGTACGACGTTGTAGCGACGCCGATACGTCGAACAAATGTTTGATCCGTGAAAAAGATGCTTCTATACTATCATGGCCAACTGTTATGGGTCACTAGAAGCTGTTGTTTGCCATATTCACAGCGTGAGATACGATATGGCCGTCAACAGAGGAGCTGGCGGTCGTCTCAGATGGCCTCATCAGGTCACGTACGACGTTGTAGCGACGCCGATACGTCGAACAAATGCTTGAGCCGTGAAAAAGATGCTTCTATACTATCATGGCCAACTGTTATGGGTCACTAGAAGCTGTTGTTTGCCATATTCACAGCGTGAGATACGATATGGCCGTCAACAGAGGAGCTGGCGGTCGTCTCAGATGGCCTCATCAGGTCACGTACGACGTTGTAGCGACGCCGATACGTCGAACAAATGTTTGAGCCGTGAAAAAGATGCTTCTATACTATCATGGCCAACTGTTATGGGTCACTAGAAGCTGTTGTTTGCCATATTCACAGCGTGAGATACGATATGGCCGTCAACAGAGGAGCTGGCGGTCGTCTCAGATGGCCTCATCAGGTCACGTACGACGTTGTAGCGACGCCGATACGTCGAACAAATGCTTGAGCCGTGAAAAAGATGCTTCTATACTATCATGGCCAACTGTTATGGGTCACTAGAAGCTGTTGTTTGCCATATTCACAGCGTGAGATACGATATGGCCGTCAACAGAGGAGCTGGCGGTCGTCTCAGATGGCCTCATCAGGTCACGTACGACGTTGTAGCGACGCCGATACGTCGAACAAATGTTTGAGCCGTGAAAAAGATGCTTCTATACTATCATGGCCAACTGTTATGGGTCACTAGAAGCTGTTGTTTGCCATATTCACAGCGTGAGATACGATATGGCCGTCAACAGAGGAGCTGGCGGTCGTCTCAGATGGCCTCATCAGGTCACGTACGACGTTGTAGCGACGCCGATACGTCGAACAAATGTTTGAGCCGTGAAAAAGATGCTTCTATACTATCATGGCCAACTGTTATGGGTCACTAGAAGCTGTTGTTTGCCATATTCACAGCGTGAGATACGATATGGCCGTCAACAGAGGAGCTGGCGGTCGTCTCAGATGGCCTCATCAGGTCACGTACGACGTTGTAGCGACGCCGATACGTCGAACAAATGCTTGAGCCGTGAAAAAGATGCTTCTATACTATCATGGCCAACTGTTATGGGTCACTAGAAGCTGTTGTTTGCCATATTCACAGCGTGAGATACGATATGGCCGTCAACAGAGGAGCTGGCGGTCGTCTCAGATGGCCTCATCAGGTCACGTACGACGTTGTAGCGACGCCGATACGTCGAACAAATGCTTGAGCCGTGAAAAAGATGCTTCTATACTATCATGGCCAACTGTTATGGGTCACTAGAAGCTGTTGTTTGCCATATTCACAGCGTGAGATACGATATGGCCGTCAACAGAGGAGCTGGCGGTCGTCTCAGATGGCCTCATCAGGTCACGTACGACGTTGTAGCGACGCCGATACGTCGAACAAATGCTTGAGCCGTGAAAAAGATGCTTCTATACTATCATGGCCAACTGTTATGGGTCACTAGAAGCTGTTGTTTGCCATATTCACAGCGTGAGATACGATATGGCCGTCAACAGAGGAGCTGGCGGTCGTCTCAGATGGCCTCATCAGGTCACGTACGACGTTGTAGCGACGCCGATACGTCGAACAAATGTTTGAGCCGTGAAAAAGATGCTTCTATACTATCATGGCCAACTGTTATGGGTCACTAGAAGCTGTTGTTTGCCATATTCACAGCGTGAGATACGATATGGCCGTCAACAGAGGAGCTGGCGGTCGTCTCAGATGGCCTCATCAGGTCACGTACGACGTTGTAGCGACGCCGATCGTCGAACCAAATGCTTGAGCCGTGAAAAAGATGCTTCTATACTATCATGGCCACTGTTATGGGTCACTAGAAGCTGTTGTTTGCCATATTCACAGCGTGAGATACGATATGGCCGTCAACAGAGGAGCTGGCGGTCGTCTCAGATGGCCTCATCAGGTCACGTACGACGTTGTAGCGACGCCGATACGTCGAACAAATGCTTGAGCCGTGAAAAAGATGCTTCTATACTATCATGGCCAACTGTTATGGGTCACTAGAAGCTGTTGTTTGCCATATTCACAGCGTGAGATACGATATGGCCGTCAACAGAGGAGCTGGCGGTCGTCTCAGATGGCCTCATCAGGTCACGTACGACGTTGTAGCGACGCCGATACGTCGAACAAATGTTTGAGCCGTGAAAAAGATGCTTCTATACTATCATGGCCAACTGTTATGGGTCACTAGAAGCTGTTGTTTGCCATATTCACAGCGTGAGATACGATATGGCCGTCAACAGAGGAGCTGGCGGTCGTCTCAGATGGCCTCATCAGGTCACGTACGACGTTGTAGCGACGCCGATACGTCGAACAAATGTTTGAGCCGTGAAAAAGATGCTTCTATACTATCATGGCCAACTGTTATGGGTCACTAGAAGCTGTTGTTTGCCATATTCACAGCGTGAGATACGATATGGCCGTCAACAGAGGAGCTGGCGGTCGTCTCAGATGGCCTCATCAGGTCACGTACGACGTTGTAGCGACGCCGATACGTCGAACAAATGCTTGAGCCGTGAAAAAGATGCTTCTATACTATCATGGCCAACTGTTATGGGTCACTAGAAGCTGTTGTTTGCCATATTCACAGCGTGAGATACGATATGGCCGTCAACAGAGGAGCTGGCGGTCGTCTCAGATGGCCTCATCAGGTCACGTACGACGTTGTAGCGACGCCGATACGTCGAACAAATGCTTGAGCCGTGAAAAAGATGCTTCTATACTATCATGGCCAGCTGTTATGGGTCACTAGAAGCTGTTGTTTGCCATATTCACAGCGTGAGATACGATATGGCCGTCAACAGAGGAGCTGGCGGTCGTCTCATATGACCTCATCAGGTCACGTACGACGTTGTAGCGACGCCGATACATCGAACAAATGCTTGAGCCGTGAAAAAGATGCTTCTATACTATCATGGCCAACTGTTATGGGTCACTAGAAGCTGTTGTTTGCCATATTCACAGCGTGAGATACGATATGGCCGTCAACAGAGGAGCTGGCGGTCGTCTCAGATGGCCTCATCAGGTCACGTACGACGTTGTAGCGACGCCGATACGTCGAACAAATGCTTGAGCCGTGAAAAAGATGCTTCTATACTATCATGGCCAACTGTTATGGGTCACTAGAAGCTGTTGTTTGCCATATTCACAGCGTGAGATACGATATGGCCGTCAACAGAGGAGCTGGCGGTCGTCTCAGATGGCCTCATCAGGTCACGTACGACGTTGTAGCGACGCCGATACGTCGAACAAATGCTTGAGCCGTGAAAAAGATGCTTCTATACTATCATGGCCAACTGTTATGGGTCACTAGAAGCTGTTGTTTGCCATATTCACAGCGTGAGATACGATATGGCCGTCAACAGAGGAGCTGGCGGTCGTCTCAGATGGCCTCATCAGGTCACGTACGACGTTGTAGCGACGCCGATACGTCGAACAAATGCTTGAGCCGTGAAAAAGATGCTTCTATACTATCATGGCCAACTGTTATGGGTCACTAGAAGCTGTTGTTTGCCATATTCACAGCGTGAGATACGATATGGCCGTCAACAGAGGAGCTGGCGGTCGTCTCAGATGGCCTCATCAGGTCACGTACGACGTTGTAGCGACGCCGATACGTCGAACAAATGCTTGAGCCGTGAAAAAGATGCTTCTATACTATCATGGCCAACTGTTATGGGTCACTAGAAGCTGTTGTTTGCCATATTCACAGCGTGAGATACGATATGGCCGTCAACAGAGGAGCTGGCGGTCGTCTCAGATGGCCTCATCATGTCACGTACGACGTTGTAGCGACGCCGATACGTCGAACAAATGCTTGAGCCGTGAAAAAGATGCTTCTATACTATCATGGCCAACTGTTATGGGTCACTAGAAGCTGTTGTTTGCCATATTCACAGCGTGAGATACGATATGGCCGTCAACAGAGGAGCTGGCGGTCGTCTCAGATGGCCTCATCAGGTCACGTACGACGTTGTAGCGACGCCGATACGTCGAACAAATGCTTGAGCCGTGAAAAAGATGCTTCTATACTATCATGGCCAACTGTTATGGGTCACTAGAAGCTGTTGTTTGCCATATTCACAGCGTGAGATACGATATGGCCGTCAACAGAGGAGCTGGCGGTCGTCTCAGATGACCTCATCAGGTCACGTACGACGTTGTAGCGACGCCGATACGTCGAACAAATAAGCTTGAGCCGTGAAAAAGATGCTTCTATACTATCATGGCAACTGTATGGGTCACTAGAAGCTGTTGTTTGCCATATTCACAGCGTGAGATACGATATGGCCGTCAACAGAGGAGCTGGCGGTCGTCTCAGATGGCCTCATCAGGTCACGTACGACGTTGTAGCGACGCCGATACGTCGAACAAATGCTTGAGCCGTGAAAAAGATGCTTCTATACTATCATGGCCAGCTGTTATGGGTCACTAGAAGCTGTTGTTTGCCATATTCACAGCGTGAGATACGATATGGCCGTCAACAGAGGAGCTGGCGGTCGTCTCAGATGGCCTCATCAGGTCACCTGCAACGTTGTAGCGACGCCGATACGTCGAACAAATGCTTGAGCCGTGAAAAAGATGCTTCTATACTATCATGGCCAACTGTTATGGGTCACTAGAAGCTGTTGTTTGCCATATTCACAGCGTGAGATACGATATGGCCGTCAACAGAGGAGCTGGCGGTCGTCTCAGATGGCCTCATCAGGTCACGTACGACGTTGTAGCGACGCCGATACGTCGAACAAATGCTTGAGCCGTGAAAAAGATGCTTCTATACTATCATGGCCAACTGTTATGGGTCACTAGAAGCTGTTGTTTGCCATATTCACAGCGTGAGATACGATATGGCCGTCAACAGAGGAGCTGGCGGTCGTCTCAGATGACCTCATCAGGTCACGTACGACGTTGTAGCGACGCCGATTCGACCAAAATAAGCTTGAGCCGTGAAAAAGATGCTTCTATACTATTATGGGTCACTAGAAGCTGTTGTTTGCCATATTCACAGCGTGAGATACGATATGGCCGTCAACAGAGGAGCTGGCGGTCGTCTCAGATGGCCTCATCAGGTCACGTACGACGTTGTAGCGACGCCGATACATCGAACAAATGCTTGAGCCGTGAAAAAGATGCTTCTATACTATCATGGCCAGCTGTTATGGGTCACTAGAAGCTGTTGTTTGCCATATTCACAGCGTGAGATACGATATGGCCGTCAACAGAGGAGCTGGCGGTCGTCTCAGATGGCCTCATCAGGTCACCTGCAAAGTTGTAGCGACGCCGATACGTCGAACAAATGCTTGAGCCGTGAAAAAGATGCTTCTATACTATCATGGCCAACTGTTATGGGTCACTAGAAGCTGTTGTTTGCCATATTCACAGCGTGAGATACGATATGGCCGTCAACAGAGGAGCTGGCGGTCGTCTCAGATGGCCTCATCAGGTCACGTACGACGTTGTAGCGACGCCGATACGTCGAACAAATGCTTGAGCCGTGAAAAAGATGCTTCTATACTATCATGGCCAACTGTTATGGGTCACTAGAAGCTGTTGTTTGCCATATTCACAGCGTGAGATACGATATGGCCGTCAACAGAGGAGCTGGCGGTCGTCTCAGATGACCTCATCAGGTCACGTACGACGTTGTAGCGACGCCGATTCGACCAAAATAAGCTTGAGCCGTGAAAAAGATGCTTCTATACTATTATGGGTCACTAGAAGCTGTTATTTGCCATATTCACAGCGTGAGATACGATATGGCCGTCAACAGAGGAGCTGGCGGTCGTCTCAGATGGCCTCATCAGGTCACGTACGACGTTGTAGCGACGCCGATACATCGAACAAATGCTTGAGCCGTGAAAAAGATGCTTCTATACTATCATGGCCAACTGTTATGGGTCACTAGAAGCTGTTGTTTGCCATATTCACAGCGTGAGATACGATATGGCCGTCAACAGAGGAGCTGGCGGTCGTCTCAGATGGCCTCATCAGGTCACCTGCAAAGTTGTAGCGACGCCGATACGTCGAACAAATGCTTGAGCCGTGAAAAAGATGCTTCTATACTATCATGGCCAACTGTTATGGGTCACTAGAAGCTGTTGTTTGCCATATTCACAGCGTGAGATACGATATGGCCGTCAACAGAGGAGCTGGCGGTCGTCTCAGATGGCCTCATCAGGTCACGTACGACGTTGTAGCGACGCCGATACGTCGAACAAATGTTTGAGCCGTGAAAAAGATGCTTCTATACTATCATGGCCAACTGTTATGGGTCACTAGAAGCTGTTGTTTGCCATATTCACAGCGTGAGATACGATATGGCCGTCAACAGAGGAGCTGGCGGTCGTCTCAGATGGCCTCATCAGGTCACGTACGACGTTGTAGCGACGCCGATACGTCGAACAAATGCTTGAGCCGTGAAAAAGATGCTTCTATACTATCATGGCCAACTGTTATGGGTCACTAGAAGCTGTTGTTTGCCATATTCACAGCGTGAGATACGATATGGCCGTCAACAGAGGAGCAGGCGGTCGTCTCAGATGACCTCATCAGGTCACGTACGACGTTGTAGCGACGCCGATTCGACCAAAATAAGCTTGAGCCGTGAAAAAGATGCTTCTATACTAATTATGGGTCACTAGAAGCTGTTGTTTGCCATATTCACAGCGTGAGATACGATATGGCCGTCAACAGAGGAGCTGGCGGTCGTCTCAGATGGCCTCATCAGGTCACGTACGACGTTGTAGCGACGCCGATACGTCGAACAAATGCTTGAGCCGTGAAAAAGATGCTTCTATACTATCATGGCCAACTGTTATGGGTCACTAGAAGCTGTTGTTTGCCATATTCACAGCGTGAGATACGATATGGCCGTCAACAGAGGAGCTGGCGGTCGTCTCAGATGGCCTCATCAGGTCACGTACGAAGTTGTAGCGACGCCGATACGTCGAACAAATGCTTGAGCCGTGAAAAAGATGCTTCTATACTATCATGACCAACTGTTATGGGTCACTAGAAGCTGTTGTTTGCCATATTCACAGCGTGAGATACGATATGGCCGTCAACAGAGGAGCTGGCGGTCGTCTCAGATGGCCTCATCAGGTCACGTACGACGTTGTAGCGACGCCGATACGTCGAACAAATGTTTGAGCCGTGAAAAAGATGCTTCTATACTATCATGGTCAACTGTTATGGGTCACTAGAAGCTGTTGTTTGCCATATTCACAGCGTGAGATACGATATGGCCGTCAACAGAGGAGCTGGCGGTCGTCTCAGATGGCCTCATCAGGTCACCTGCAAAGTTGTAGCGACGCCGATACGTCGAACAAATGCTTGAGCCGTGAAAAAGATGCTTCTATACCATCATCGGTTTACTTTAGACCAAGGTTAATGTAACCACCTCAAGCTTGGAGAGAGCTTGTAATCCTCTTTTCTAAGAGCTTCTTATCAGCACGTTTGATAGATCGCATGTGATCCTGCATACCATAGATCAATCCCGATCCTGTACCTTCAACATACTCTCACACGTCTTTGGTACCACATATTTGTTGTTGGCCTCTAATTGCACTTGACTTGGAGTTTCCAATTTACAACAGAGGATCAACAAAGCTACTGGTTGCTAGCTGTCTATAATTACTGGCGCCTGGTTGTCAAACTGTTAAAAATTGAGGCAGCGCGACAGACGTAGCATAGTGATGCTGGCACATGGAAGATGCTGTATGCTTTGATGGGCGATTTTGAGAGAGCTCGTTCTCAGCGAGTACACCGAATTTCGAAGCCGAACCAGCATTCAAGTGGTGAGGCTTCGAGTGTAGAACACGACTATAACCTGTTATTGGCGAATGGAATAGATTCCATCGATCTACAAGGGCATTACAAATGGTCGATTAACATGGTGATTGCTAGAAGAGCGAGATTTTTCGATTTTCGGCCGAAAGAATCTTTTTGAGCAAGTCGTTCTGGCTCTTGGTTCTGGCGCGAACGGCCAGTCTTACCCCAGCCATAGTTATTCCCTCTTACTTGACCGCAAACCAACCTACCTATTGTACTCTCTAGAGAGACCAAGTTACTATCATGACGACGAACATGCAGGCCAAACCGTCCACGGCGACTATGTCAAAAAATACTACTACTTCAGAACCAGCACTCTGCAGATTCTATTTTCAAAACCAGCAGTGCCGTTATGGATCGTCGTGCCGTTTTTCTCATGAGGCACCAAAGGAAGGGATGACACGCGTTGAGATTTTGAGTATGATACCCTGTCCGTACTATGCTCGCGGGGTTTGTTCCTATGGTGACGATTGCGAGTTGTTGCATCAACAACAGCAAAACCACGAGGGAGGTCCTACCAAATTCAGCCTGTACAACCGCAAACACAAGAGCAAGAAGAAAGTGGAGGAGGAAGAAGAGGTCATTGACACCACATGCGGCATTTGTCTCGAAAATGTGTACAACACCCAGCACAAACAATTTGGACTACTCTCGTGCTGCAATCACATCTTTTGTCACACGTGTTTAATGGAATGGCGTTGTCGTTCTTCCGAGATATCTTCTTCGTCGCGACGTGTCTGCCCAACATGCCGAGAACCGTCCAACTATGTCATCCCCTCACATACCTTCCCAACAAACCCAAGTCAAAAATTAGACATTGTACAAAACTACAAGCAAAAGTGTTCTACTATTCCATGTCGTAAGTTTGTCAATGGAAAGTTGGGATCTTGTCCCTTTGGAAGGGATTGTTTCTATGCTCACCAAGATGAGAGTGGGGTGGACGTAAAGGACAGAGATAAGACAATGCAAGAGTTGTTTGAGGAGCGTGAGCGGCAAAGGAATAGGAACAGGAGGAATAATAGGGATTCGGATTTGGATATGATTGCAGAAACGCTGATGATGATGGCGTTGCAACGACAATTCCTTCGGGGAGAAAGACGACCTCGTCGTGGCCAAGCTATTGATGATGATGATGACGACAGTGATGACGCTTCATTCGGTATTGATGATATGCTACTTCAACTCCTTTCAATGGGTAACTCAGGTGACGAAGATGGTTTACCCTTGCCAATGCATCAACTTTTCGCGGCCATGGGTGCCTTTGACGATGATGAAAACGATTCATTCAATGATGGTAGTGATGATGACAATTCTATGCCACCGTTGGAGGATTTGGATGACAATTCTATGCCACCGTTGGAGGATTTGGATGACAATTCTATGCCACCGTTGGAGGATTTGGATGACAATTCTATGCCACCGTTGGAGGATTTGGATGACAATTCTATGCCACCGTTGGAGGATTTGGATGACAATTCTATGCCACCGTTGGAGGATTTGGATGACAATTCTATGCCTCCGTTGGAGGATTTGGATGACAATTCTATGCCACCGTTGGAGGATTTGGATGACAATTCTATGCCTCCGTTGGAGGAAATTGAATGAAAAAACGCGAGTGCTTTTGTAATAGAATAATATGATACTAATCCTCCTACCTCATAATCATTAGCTATGTTTGCTAATAGACATTTCTATATTAGTTGACCTCAACAAATCCTTTAAATCACTCCACAGTTGTGGTTATCATGGTAGTCACAAACAACATACATGCTTTCTTACGCGATCGGCAGACTCTTCAACATCAATCAAAGCAAAAAGAGCTGTGCCAATGGCCAATCCAAGTTGTGGGGTTGGTATAGAGGGACACAACCATCTTAACTACTAACTCTTACTCCTATAATTATTACACCATAAAAATCATTATCACATCTGCCCTCTAAAGTCATTATCACATATACTTTCTTCAACTTCAGAGGTCTTCTCTTGTAAGCCAAGGAGTAGCAACACAAACTCCATATGGTGTGTCACCACGTTCAATTGCCTTCTGGAGGGAGCTCACCATCGTCAACGAAGCACGTGCTGCAACGACTGGTTTAAAATGACCTTTCGCCTGAATATGGCACAAATACTTGAAATATTGAGCATAAATTGCCTTCTGATCCTTGAAACTCTCCACTTTGTCATAATAGCATGCATTGTGCATCCTGTACTTTACCCTTGCTTTTTGGTACGATGCCGTCAAAAGACGCAGGTCACCTATGCCTAAAGGCCCTTCGATTCGACCCTGCGTGAACGTTGCAGACATCCCAGTGCAGATCAATTTCCCCCTCGGTCCAAGAGCTTTTGCGGACGATTCATAGCCATCAAGACATACTGAGTCCAGAACAACGTCCATTTTGCATTCAAGCCGAGGAAGCCATTTGAGTGGGTTCACCGGAAAGCATTGCTTCACACCTAGGCTCAGAAGATGATCGTGGTGGCGTTTATCGGCAGTAGCATACACGTTAGCACCTTCCAATAGAGCTAAGTCAATCGTGGCCAGTGCAGTGGGCCCATTAGCCCCAATCACCAATACATTTGCGCCCGTAAGGGGCGTCCCTGAAGATCTTGCCGCTTCCAGAGACTGCTTCGCCGGCACATACGTAGATGAAATACAAAGCGCAGTCACTGGATCAACGCCAGTTGGGACGAGGAGTAATTCTCTAGCTTTGACTTTTGCATATTTGGCATTGCCTCCAGAAGGGACCACCGCAGCGACAAGATTACCGACGCGAAATCTCGACTCCAAATCAGGGGATCCCAATTCTGTAATGGTACCAACGATGTCAGATCCTGGGATAAAAGGGAGAGATTGCATATCGTTCCATTTTCCACGGCGTATCATGCAATCCTGCAGAGTAATTGTGGAGCAATCAACTTTGATTACCACATCATCTGGCTCGGAACATTTAGGTATTCCCTTGGTTGGATTAGCCTGCAACACAATACAGACAAATTGGTAGAGCAATAATATGTAAACGAAAAGGGCTTGACACAAATGTACAAAATAGAAACCATACCATGGCTACTGACCTCAAGTACCAACATTTGGGTGTTGCCATGCTCCAAAACTTTCACCACCGCCTGATGAGTTTCAACCTTAACCGACTTTTCAAAGAACGCATTCTCTTGCTGATCTTCATCATCCCAGGAGGAACCACAGTGAGCCAAGGATTCACCCATGGTGGAAGAACCACAACTATCAAAGGATTTATGTTCTAACGCACTCTCGTCACGTGATTCGTCAGAGTATGAATACCCGTCATCATTACATTCGTCGCCTCTTGTTTCTTGCCAGTTTCTTGTACTACTATTGCTCGCTCTTGGCGTTTCCTCCAGCGCAGTTTTAACTTTCAGCCACTTCTTGTTGTTGTTGGCAGAGACAATCTTCTCCTTCACAAGCCTGTCCAACTCTGCCGTGTCATCGCCCCCCTGAGTCTTTGGAGGTGCTGTCTTCTGCCGCCGGCGACCCAAGGCGCCCTTGATTGAGGCCTTCTTGCTTGTTGCTACCATTGTTTTTGAAGCCAAGTTTGGCATTTATTTATAAGTGTGTAGGTGAGCAGGCAAGAGCAACCTCACGAGGTAGGGAAAGTTCTCACGCGTTGAACAGGTTGATCGGCGAGGCATTATGAGAAAGTCGCGGCGACATGCGAAACGTTCCCAGAGATACCAGACAAACACATAGGGGAAAAAAGACATGCAGTGCCACAGTCCAAAAAAGCCGACAAAAATGCCACTGAAAGATGACTAAGCTAAGCATAAGTACATACCGTTCTTCACGCTTTTCGGGTTTCCCATTCAAAATTTGAATTCCTACGTAGATTCAGTACAAATGACGTAATGAGTCTTATAAAAACACTTTGGGCCAATTTCTTGCAATTCATCTTCATCAAGCACCTCCCCGCGCTGACAATGACGAAAAGCTGCCTAACGCCGAAGCCTGCTACACACACGACGTCGATTTTTGGCCGATCCTAAAGCATCAATTAAGCTCATATACGTGTTAACTTTCGATTAACTCCTTAGGGATCACCTGGAACCACCATCATAAACGACAGAAATAAAATTTCTGAAGCACATATCCACATCACCTACAGCGACAACTCATGTCAATATAAGTGGAGTATAACGAGTCTTCCGCACATATATTGTGTATTCACTTCGACAGACTTAGTATAATTGATAATAAGCGCCTCGAGACCGTGATCTGCCTGATCAAGAGGAGTTGACGGCAGCAACACGAGCGTTATGATCATGGCACAATTCACCTCCGTTCGCCCTATTGACATGAAGAAGCAACCTCCGAGACACTACTACTACCAAAGATCAAGGAAAATACCTCATCAGCCGATAGTAATATAATATTCATTGCACTTTTGCTGCTGCGAACATAATTGTGAATCATCCTTAGTCACATCCGTTGCGAACGACCGTCGATGCCCATTTGAGGAGGCATCTGGATAGACAGAGAACCATACACCAATACAATTGTGGAAGTCTTTGATAAAATGATCATCATGACTCATCAACACCATTCGACCAATAAGAGTAATATGCAGTCAAAATGTCGTGATAACCGAAGAGGCGCTCGAGAAGACTTGCCGCTCGCGAAGTGGAATCAATGTAGGATGCATCGACATTGCAGCCCAACATAAAAGCAATATACAATATATTCATGAAGAAGGCCGTTTCGGGCCGCAAGTGATTCAAATAATCATTAGGTGGTCAACGTGGGTGACCTTACAACAATGCGCTGCATCTGAAGTGATGGGTCCATTCGGCTTCTGGCCAGAGGCCAAAGCAAACACTACGCCCGACCAATCTGCCAAGCTCTACCGGAATAATACGAAGATAAGTAGAATAACGAAGTGTCATTGAAATAGTTGTGCAGTTGTCTCTTGTCCATGCTTACTTTTAGTAACAACAATAGCTTTGAGAAACTTATTACGTTTTGCATTTCAACCAATATCCAACAACAACATGCGATGTATATCACATCATCGATCTAAAATAGAGTCTCAGAGCGCCCAATGAGTTTATAATATCATGGCTTTGATTATTGCGTCGCATGTTTCGCCTTTTGCATTCGACAATCAACCCTTGGTGGAGGTTTTAGTGCTACTGCAGTGCTTCTGGCTTCTGTCTTGCAGACATGGTAAAAGTTGTTGCGTACGCTTTAGATTGGTTTGCACTTTCAATAGAATGTGGTAACAAGGACACGATCCAGTGTCAAGGAAGATAGAAGACGTTGAACATCGTGCCAATGTTGTATACGTGTTTTGTTTGTGGCCCACTTCGCACCTACACACTGTTGTTTGCTGGTTTTGATTCGTTTTGATTGTTATGTTGTTGATGATCCATGTCTTGTCCATGGTTGATCTATTGTACTCTTGATCTTACACCTCATGAACACTTCCAGAAGATGAGGAAATACCCGAGATCTTCCTTAATATCAGCGGTATTATATGGATTGTTTTATTCACTCTATCACAAGATTGGCTGTGGCTGTATCATATTCTAGAAGAGGTGAGGTAATTTTCTCCAAAAGTTCTTGAGCATCGACAACTTATGTATACAACTATTTGTTCCATCAACAAGTGTTTTTATCATAACATGATACTAATATTCACCGTATGTTTATGACCGAATCGTAGATGATGTTATTGCGTTATTTCACATATTATGTACTCAAAGTCTACGATAGGGTGGCAACGGAACGAGAAGTACACATTTTTCAAGGACGTGATGGTGGCTATAATTTCTCAGCAGTGGTTAAAGATGCGACACTAATCCGCTTCACTATGTAACCGATGGTATTTATGTTCATTATCAAAGGCGCAATTTGTTGTGTTATATTCCTGTGGTGACCTACTGCTACCGGAAGTGCGGCCCGTCATGGTGATGATGTTTGTGGATGAGAGGTGTGTTTGTGTCAAGTCGAGTCAAATCAAAATCTTGGTATGTTTCTACGGTATCTAGGAATAAATTCTACGGAGGTCATCGATATTCTGAAGAACGCTGTAACTCTAATCTTTCACTTGCTTGCCCACAACCTATCTACAGCCAAGGGTATCAAGGGAAAGATTTGCCTCAAAACGAAGGAGGGCCATGTCAAAGGACTGCAATAACAAATCAAAGTCAAGCCCCAGGCGGCGGCCCTACACTTGCATTCATCAATGTGCAGACAAAGCTAAAAGGGCCGGTGACGTCTCAATCACAACGCCAACGCATGGAACTCAGCAATTTTTCCTTTATTCTCGAGCATAAGATTCATATGCAGCAATAGTGACAACCGAAGAAGATATCCTGCCAATGAGCGGGCGGCTGGCCGGCCATCGCCATCGACTGCCAGAAGCCCGAAGCCATCGAATGCCGACGACGCTCATCTCAGCCAAAACGAGTATACAGTATGTAGCCCTCTCTCTGAGCTTGCGTGCCCTGCCATGGGAATATCGGTTTCCAGTCGGAGGCAATGTACATAAAAAAATCCGAATTAAAGTCTTTCCTTGGCTCGCGGTCGTTGGTGCAAGCGAGATACCCTTCGCGTGTTTTGGCGAGACAGACAATAGAGACTAGAGAGACAACCGAGACATGCCGGTCGGCTGGTTAATCACGACAAGCCAGAGGAGCCGTCGAAGCAGCTCATCCAGCAAAACGATTTTCATTACGAGGTTCTCTGAGCTTGGTGCGCATGTACATTTCATATCCTGCATGTGTCTCGGCGCATAGTTCTATGAATACGTATTGAATGATCATCAATGATCTGGTGATCTCATACTATCATATTGCGTCTAAAAATGAAGAAGACGAGTATAATCTTGACAAAGATCTTATAATTTATATCTCAACATACATAAACAATCAACCATCTACAAGCATTCAGCATAGTTCCCATTGTCAAACAATCGATCCACATCGAACATATCGATTCACCGCACCCACAAAAGAGCTCTGGAGATGAATTGCACTACCCTCTCTTAGTTCCTCCTTTTGGGGGTCTTGCTGGCAGTAGGTCCCTTGGTGGACTTGGCAAGTTCCCTCCTTTTGGGGGCCTTGCTGGCAGTAGGTCCCTTGGTGGACTTGGCGAGTTCCCTCCTTTTGGGGGTCTTGCTGGCAGTAGGTCCCTTGGTGGACTTGGCAAGCTCCCTCCTTTTGGGGGTCTTGCTGGCAGTAGGTCCCTTGGTGGACCTTGGCAAGTTCCCTCCTGGGTTTGTGGAGGGGTACTTGGGTCTTGGGGGTCTGCTGGCAGTAGGTCCCTTGGTGGACTTGGCAAGGTTCCTCTCCATCATCTCATTCCCTTGAACATCATAGTTGGGTTGGTTCATTCCACTCAAAGCGGTCCAACCGAAGATGACGGCAACTACTGCAGTGGATACAAAGGCGAGGGCTTTGACCTTGCCGTACTTTTTGTTGCGGCGTTGGTTGTTTCCGTTCGTCAGCAGTTCCATAGGCCAAAGCGTTGGAGAAGAGTGCTGTCAATCTCGATGCCATTAGCGGCGTTGGTGTCGAAGTTGGTAGTCATAGTCATGATGTTCGTATAGGGCTGTGATGTGATGAAGCAATTGAACGATTCTTGTGTTTATGAGACCTAAGATGGTTGAGAAGTAGATGTAATGTGAGCATGAGGAGGAGTGTATATGTTTGAGCGAGTGTCGAAGAGGGTCGGTGCATGCGTTAAGCTGGGTCGCTTTCGCAGAGAATGCCTATTTTGTTCTCGTAAATGTCAGTTGAGAATTGCTTCTCTTCTTCGCCAATCAATCTGTCCGTAGACATATTTGTGAGCTTAGCTTTGGCGAGCGCCTCCCATTCTCCTTTCTCCTTTCACCTTTCACTCATTTTGACTCATTTCTCGTGCGTCTCGCCAAACAGCGGCGGCGGGGTATGTACTCGCGAATATAAGAGTATTTGAGGTTACTAGTATTTGTGTGATCGGTACAGCTTGCCACCGATTTCGATTTCGATTCGATCAATCGGGGTTGTGGTATTATTGTATCAAAAGGAATGGAAGGCTGATGGGGCTGTCGATAGCCATCGCAATAACAAACCGCCATACTGAAAAATCACAATAATAGTAACAATGGGCTACCGCAATAATAAATCATCTCGCAGCGAGCAAATAGTAGAGGAGGAGAAAAAGGATGAAAAATCCGAAACTGATCACGAGTCCGCCTCCTTGCACTTCTCTCCCGAACACCTTGACAAAACGAAGCGTTCGTCGGACGAGCGCGGTAATACGGAGCCAGAACAGGACAACAATCAAGATGGTGATCATCTGCTAGCGCCAACGCTGCCCACAGCGGCATTTCAAATGCAGCAGCATCTCCAAGCAAGTTTGGCACATCAACAGTTCTTGGAACAGGCGGCAGCGGTGGCGGCGGTACAGCAGCATTTGACTCCCACTTTGAATTCATTGCAGTTGAATAATGGCATTTCGAACGATCATCATCTGCAGCCACAACCGCCCGCATTTGGGATGGCGGACGACAGCGATGGCAGCAGCGGTGCTTCCGACCAATATTCATCATCAATATTTGCATCACAAACCTCTTGCAGCGAGTGTGAGTAATACTACTGTTGGTAATCCGCAACAAGCACTTAGTGCCATGGGGATCGGGATCAATCAACCTATCAGTATGGCATTAGTAGGTGCAGGTACGGCTGCTACGGCTGCAGCATCAAATAGTATGATGACAAATACAAACACTACTCCATCATCATTGCTTCCTCCCGTCACCATTCACAGCATTAGCACTGCTGCATCGACGACACCTGCAGTATTGCAGCAGCAACAACAACAACAACTTATTACGATACCAATAGCCACCGTAGCTGCTGCACAACAGAAACAACAAGCACTTATCCCACAACTAACCATACCACACTACATACCACCCCAACCACCATCCTGGGGGGCACAATTCCCCGCCCTCTCCGTCCAAGATCGTCCTCTCGTACCACCAATCTACAACGGGATCAATCCAAATTATCCCGGTGCGCAATTACTCCATGCTCACCCACCCATATTTTGCGTACACAACTTTTTATCATCTGCCGAATGTGAATTTTTAATTCGCAATGCCACCGATGCCTTTGGCCCAGCACCAGTCGTCGGACGGGGGAGTGGGGAAGTCTCACCAAGTCGGACGTCCAGTACGTGTTATTTGGCACGGGAGGATTTACCAGAATACATGAGGAAAATCACCCTATTGACGGGGAAACCACCAGAACATTGTGAATTACCACAAGTGGGACGGTATTATCCGAGTCAACAGTACCTACAACATTTTGATGCGTTTGATCTAAGTAATGAGGATGGGATACGATTCGCATCGAATGGTGGTCAGCGTACCATCACGGTGTTGACATATCTCAATGATGTTCCAAGGGGGGGATCCACGTCCTTTCCAAATTTGAATATTCAAGTCCGTCCACAAAAAGGGATGGCATTGGTATTCTTCCCGGCAACGTTGGATGGGTTATTGGATAAGATGGCATTGCATGCAGCGTTGCCTGCAGTGGATGTCAAGTATGTAAGTCAGGTTTGGGTACGTCAAACGAATTATGATGGTACTCCATCGAAACGGTTGGTGGAGCCGATGGTGGGTGGATTGCAGGAACGGTGGGAGGAGCAGCAAGCGCAGCAGCAGCATCAGTTGTTGTTGGGACAATTGCATATGCAGGCACAACAACAACAATTGGGACATCATTTGCAATTGCAGCAGCATTTGCAACAGCAACAACAGCATCTCCAACAAAGTAATGAACAACAACAACAGCAAACATGACGTGAAAATAGATGTTGAATTATAAGGGGATATAGCTACAAAATCGACAAATAGTAACAATCAATTCATAATCAAGAAAGAAAAGATGATCAAGAACGAAGAGAAAAAAAGGGGAGAGGGTCACAATGATTTATGGCACCAATTGAGTGTGATTGAATTCTTCAAGTGCTGAGCTTTCCGTCTATCACACAACAATAATTGTACCATACTACATCCAATAATGCTAAGATGCTTTTCAACAACCACCTGATAACTACCTATTTTAAATCAACGGGAAACTTGAGAGTCTTTCGTTCACCCCAAAGTTGCCGCTTTTTGAGCACCTATCCTGTTGCTTGCTTCTGAAATCTCCACTATTCGTAGTACCCACATTTTGTCATGCTACGTCGTAGTTGACCAAAAAACCACCACATCGCAAAGTGTTTTTTAGTTCTGCTGAGAAGTAGATGCTTGGTAAATTACTTTACAATGTCACCAACTTATATATCTTGGCTTGGAGGAAGAGGAAAGAATTAATATAAAGTTGCGATGAAAAATACTGTGCATCATCTTCATTTGAACTTCTTGTTGACGTCCTCCTTCACATCCCAAAAGTTCAAACAACCGTCATTACCAGCCGATACCAGCATCATATCGCCACTTCCATCAGTTGCATTACCTCCAACAAATCTCAAGCCAGTTATTCCACCTCGATGAGCGAATCGGTAATGGATCCTTCTCATCTTCTTCTGGATGTTCCACAGAAAGATGTCATCATCGTTTCCTCCACTTGCTAATACTGAATCATCAGGCGACCATGTCAAACAAGCAATCCTCTGAGTGTGAAAACACCATCGTCCCTTTGAAATAATTGTTGAGTAATCGCTTGTAGAATAAACACATACATCGCGCGAATCAGCGGCTGCAAGCTTCGTTCCGTCGTGGGATAGAGCGATAGACTGCACTGCTTTCAGATGTCCCCCCTTGATAACATGAGATTCCGACAGCGGATTAGCACTATCTGATGACGACACAGTGTAGATGTATATATTGCAGTCGTCTCCGCTAACATACAACATAGAGTCGTCTTTCGAAATGCAAACGGCAGTCGCAGTGTAGGGAAGTCGAATCAATTCGGAAATAACTTCATCTTTGACCAACACCAAGCCATCCACAGTCATGACAACAACAAGAGAGGTGCCACATGTCATGGCATTGGGTTGAGCTTCCATCTTTATTTTGTCGACGCAATTCTGGCCTTGACTGATACGGATGAAGTCATCCCACCCAGCGCTGTACAACTTGCTGCTTTCTGTGGAGAACGCGAGCGAAGTAATAGTTGCACCAGCATGCACTTTTCCAGTAAGATCCAAATCTTCTTCGCCAATGTTTTTCACACGACCTTTGGGAGTGCCAGTTAATCCGTCCCATTCAACAACGACTCCGTCTGTGTCTGCTGTATAGATGATGTTCGCACCAGGAGCACCAAATGTCATTGCTGAAATTGGTGCTTGGTGCCCAGTAATGACCAAAGATTTGTCTATAACTTCGGCTGAAGACGATAAACCAATAGAAGATGGTACAGAAAGTAACACAATCTGCCCATTGAAGCCCACTGCAATGGGAACGTCACCCTTGATAAAAGCACACCCCAATAACATTGCTCCCATAGGCACTTTGGTCCTTCCATTTTCGTCGCCAAGTTGTGCCAAAGCAACATCCCACTCGTGCACAACCTCGCCTGACGTAGCATCAACCAACCTCGCAAAGCCATCAGCACCACAAGTTAGTACATGAGTTCCGTTTCGATTCCAAGCACAAGAGAAGATACTCGATTTATGCACCTTCTCCACCTTCTTAATCAATTTCATATCTTTCCCTTCATAGAAACAGACACTTCCATCGGTACCAGCACTCGCCAGTACTGATCCATCCTTATTGTACCTCAGGGAATGAATCGCTCCCCTCTCATGACATTTCTCACTTACAATTCCATCCCCCACAACGCGTTGGAATGGTGGCCCCTTATGAAACAACACAGTCGCATCCTCTGCACCCCCCGTAGCAATCCTCATGGGTCGACACGGCCGAAATGCACACGAACTTCCCTTCTTCCTCGCATGAGCACTTAAATCTCCGCACTTGACGCCAGTATCCCATTGCACCACTTTTGCATTTTCAGGACTTTGGCAGCCATCGCCAATAACTACAATACGCTTCCCTTCAAAGTCCCAACTAATATCTTTAATTGGACCGGCAAGTATCTGCAGCTCGATTTTAGGCAAGTGCTCTTCATGATCCCACGCCCAAATTCGCAGTTTGCCCTTGGAGTCGCCCGAGGCAACGTACGTCCCAGCCGGTGAGAATTTGGCAGCGGTAACCGGAGCAGAGTGACCACGGTACACAAAGCCGCTGGTAGATGGCGCACCGGAAGGTCCCACGTGACTAGATGATGCGCAAGCAGTAGTAGTTTGGTGTTGTTGAGTTCAATTTCACGCACCACAATCAATTTTCCCCATGCGTACATCATCAATGGTGCACGTTTATCCTCATTGTCATTGAGTCGACCGCCCTCGCCATCTAGAAAAATGGTCTCTCCCCGAGATGCTGTGGGGAGGGGGAGGGCTTGGAAGGTCAGTGGGTGCGTAGGGGGGATGCACGCATTGGAGGCGTCTACTTGTTCCACTCCCATGATGAAAAAAAAATTAAATGAGTTTTTGCCAGTCTGCTAACGGCTAACTTGAGGGTGAAGCAGTAGGGGGTACAGATAAGACAACTGACAATCTAGAGAGAGAGGACAGATTGAAGAAAGCAGGCAATACTGCTATCTAATATTCATATTCATATGTGATGCTTTCAATGTATTAAAACTCATAGCGCCATTGGTGTCGTGTATTGCCCCTATGCAGTGTATTGTAGCTAGCCATCGTGTGGGCCAATCGGTTGTAAGCAGGAGTGTTTCTTCTAATTATGAAGTAAAAGTATCGTGTCTTCAATAATCTTCAACTTTCCTCGGGTGAAATATTCCAGAGGCCAAGTGATTACTTCAGAAAGTATAACTACACTGCTTCTTTTTGTACTGCCAACAATCTGACGGTCCTATTCCAGCTCGTTTGCGTTAAAATCTCTTTTTCAACTGTCCAAATGTCTAAAAGGAATAGGCTTCGGGTTGCGCGCGCATTGTCTTGTCATGCCATCTATACAGATACACCACTGAGTGGCGCATTCAGCTGTGACTCAAGCTGATACCGTGCCGAATGATTCCGCTGTACTCCAAAGAGAAGAGCAAGGATCAGAGCGCTTGTAATTGAAGCAGCGAAAAACGCCACATTCAAAAAGACTGTATTGAAATCAAAATCCTTTGTCTCCTCATGATACCCAACAGCCGACGAAAATGATGCTCGATAGGCAACTGGCAAGTTCATTTTCACCACAACGACACACGAGAGAAAGTAGGAGCCCATGACATAGGATGCCAGAATATTGACTACGCTGCTGGCAGCAAAATGACCTGCCTTCCCTGCATGTAACGCCCCGCACGACTTACCAAACATTCTATTCAGTTTTCTGCCCAATGCGTTAATCACGCGTAGAAATGATCTAACTTGAGACGTACTCAACATTCCTGCAAGGACGAGCGAGGTACCCTGGGCTAGATCATTGTATTGATCCTCACTAACAATGTTGTTTCCAATCAACCACAGCAAAATGCTTGTGACAGGATCCCTGGGCGATTGCAAAGTTTCTTGTTGATCTTGAAAGAGAAGAGAGAGTGATTTTGACGCTAGCACTACCCGTACCACCAATACAATTGAAAAGATAATTCCAAAGACAACCCTAATCCGACCAAATGTTGTACGCGCCCGTAGAGCAAGTTGTTGCGATTGTTTCATCTCGTGTATGTCATCATTCATATCGTTCACTAGATATGTTAAGAACATCACTTCATCCTGCAATTGCTGTATCTTCTTCTTCTCCGCATTGATTGTCGGTAGCGATGAAGTAAATGACGACGAAGACGATGATCTTCCATTATTAGCGGCGGATTGCATTGTATCTGATAATAGGCATTCTTTTTCCTCCAATTGAGACTTTGCATAATAACAATCGTTTTCCGCTTTGGTAAGTGTTGTTGATGGGGTAGGCTTCAAGAATATTCCCACTAGATTCGAGTGCGGCAATGAACTTGACCCGAACCCATTGAGGATGGAGGCTACGATCAGCCCAAAGGAACAAATCATTGTTACCATTGACTTTATTAATGATGACGATTGTTGTGTAGCCTCGGTTGACGTATATTCGAATTCTGTATTCGATTTTCGAGTGACAATCGTCCTCATCGCTCCCAATGAGACAAAAGTTAAGCATACCAATATTGAAGACAATGCAATCGCCGAAAAGGAGCAATGTTGCTTCCAATTTTGTTGTCTTGCCATATCTCCTTCTCCCCTAGCCCTATTATTGTTGTTATTAACATCATTTTTTGTATCGTCATTACTGTCATAGTCAACTGGTAGAATCATTCTAATAATCTTTCGAAGAATGAAACGCCATACGATTGCTACGAAGAAGAAGCGTATGACAGTCCATAGAAGCTGCACAATTATTGCAACCCGGCTCCAACTGTTGACTTGTGCCAATAACGACGATGATGATGGTGATGATGACATTCCCGATGACGACGATGAAATGGCTTTTTGCCGTATCGCGAATGCCAAACAAATGGGATGTATTATTAAGAGCAACACGCATATGAGCCACAGTATTATGCGGTACCAATAGATGAGAATTGTGCTTCTATAAATTAGAACCATCCACGATAACGGCGCAGCTTCGAGAATTGCCAGTGAAAACAGTAGTAGCGAGAGGAAGAGACAAAGCTGAAATAGATGATGTGCTGCTCTTTGTATTGGATCGAGATGTTGTTTTTCTCTGTTTGCACCATCGCAAACGCGCTTTGTTATGAGAGCGGCGGAGGCAAAGACTATCAGATCGAGCATGATTGTTATGTGTAGCTATAACAAGGACAATATTCAAGCGATCATTGAGGCTGATTGAGGCGGCATAACAGATAAACCTATGCAAATTGGTTGGTAAGTGGGGACAGCTCTCTGCAAGTGATAGAGATGAACCTGACTTAAGGAGTTTGGTTAGTGCAATATTTTTGCCGAATCTAAGGAGGTAGGTGAGATACGTATGTAGGAATTAGTAAACATTTTGGCGGCAAAATAATGCCATCGGCTGACATTGTTCATTGTTGAGGTGAGCGAGCGGCGAGCGGAAGCAGTGATGCTCCTTCGCTCCTACAATACCCACCAGCTTCGAGTCTTCTACAGGCAGCACCAAACAGCGTCGCAGCAGTCGGAATCATCACCTAGACTCCTCATCATCCCATGATTTCACACCTCTTCGATCAATCCATGCACAAATATCGAAACGATGAGGCAAAGAACTAACAAAAAATCCTCAGAAGTAGCACTTTTGCCAATAACTTCGATAGATAATAACGATGATAAACAACTGCGGCGTGAGTGGCGAAGAAAAAGTCGAAGACGACAACCTATAACACGCAAAGGCCAATCACATTATATAATCGCTGTGGTCACATCCATTGTTGTCTTTGCAATCACATACATATATTATTCGAAACGTGTTCAAGATGCAAACCTCCAGTTTGATTTTCAATGCTCAAACTATCCACATCTGAAAGGCATTCTGAATGATGATTACTGCGACTGTCCTGATGGAAGCGACGAACCGATGACCTCAGCTTGTTCACACGTACTAGTTGGTCAAAAATTATTCTCGTGCACAGCTTCATCTACAGGCGATGCAATAAAGTTGTTTCCCTCAAGAATACGAGATGGAGTGGTCGACTGCTACGATGAATCCGATGAGAAGTAAGTATACCAAACAATGGACTATTGCTTTGATGCTAGTATTGCTGCTACAACGATAAACAGGCCACCAATCACCTCTTTTATCGATGACACTTCACCCAAGAGTGTGAATGCACACACGGCAGCAAATATTGATTCCATGCATAGAATGATATTTGATTCACTCGCAGTCACCTCCTTTTGACCCTGCTGCTGTAACAGATCAGCGATAGCACCAGGTCCAACCGCAGAATATGCAAGGATAATCCAAACTGGGATCGATTGAAAACCCGACCACAATTGCAATAAGGTCCCACCCGACTTCAATGTTGATAGAGCTTCAAAAAGGAACCAAATGCCGTACATACCAGCTAGAAACGCTGTCTTGGTGAATTGCAAATCCAACTCAGAGTACTTATTTGCAATTTGCGATGTTCTGAATATATAAGCACTCCAACTCAATGCACCCAGGAGGATCATGGCATCTCCTTGATTGAATGAAGATGCTGTGGCTAAAATGTCTGTATCAGTCACTGACGAAGTATCAGAAGATGATGTGGAAATGAGAAAAAGACCAACTAATGCCAGGGCGCATCCACCCCAAACGCTCGACTGAATGGTTTCTCCTGCCACCGCGGAAATAAGTGGGGTTAGCACGACACTTGTTTGTGTGAGAAAGGATGCTCTTGCGGCGGGGCTAAACAATAATCCTGCATTGATGAGACCCTGTCCAAAATAAATGCTGTGTTAAGATGCTGTGCAATGTAAATCAAGATACGTAGGAATATCCACCCTCACCTGAGCACCACAGTTCCAAAACGCCAATTCAGCTGCTGCCAGCCACATGGGTCTACTATTGCTCTCATCCTCCTCAAAACTGGTGCTACTAACTTTAATACCCAAATTTTCTTCCCTCTCCGTTTCGTTTCCTGCTGCATTGTTTCTATTGTTTGCACTGGCAATGATTGGGATGAATGTCAGCACGCTAAGACACTGCCTAACTAGGCTCAATACCGAAGCTGTAGGTGCGCCATCACTAGCGTAAATTGCTCTGAGTGTGACATTCAATGTACCATACAAAAAGGCAACGAATAAAAGAATAGCACGCCCCTTCGCTGTTTTTGAAGATGTAATTGTTTGCACAATTGAAGAGATTTTCGAAACGATGGGTGATGATGAGATTTCAATTGTTTCATCTTGCGCATTGCTTCCCCTGTCTACGCTTAGGAATGTCTGTTTTCGTTGTTGTTTTAGCTGCTGCTGCTTGTCTCCTTGCTGAAATGTTGAGTAATGATCTCGATGTTGCGAATTGAAAGCCATCAAAGGTCGACAATCATTTTGATGATTATTTGCACGAGACATATGAACCCTCCTCCTTTGACGATGTTGGTGATGTCTGAATGTTTGGAGCGTCGCTCTGATGGGCGTGGACAAAGAGGCAAGAGCAAAGATGACTGGCCATGCGGCTTGAACAAAGTAGTTGTTCTTCATTGTGGCCTTGCTCCTTGTTGGCGTACGTTTGTTGCGATATTCTTCGGGTGTTCTTCGTCCCTACTTTGTCCGATGGTGCTGCGTTCTGGATGGCGTTTCTCCCCATCATCCGCATCGATTTTACGGTATGTAGAAAAACACGTGTACCCGTTTGCGTGCACTTGCGTGCACTTTATTTAACTAGGTATGTACTCATGGTAAAAATTACTCATACGTGAGTGTCACACTATGTATGAGTACTAAACAAGTACTCTTTTTCCGCCACATCTCACCCTGCCTCGTCGTGCTTGCTTGCACAGTTGAGCACAAACAAACCTAACAAACCCAAAGTGTGGAGTACATCTGCCTTCGATACTATTATTTATGAGTCTTCGATCAACGGCTAATAATGCGATGAGTTTGCTCCATCCATCCATCAGTACTCGCTCTTGTGCTTTCATTGGGATCTCAGTCAATATTTGGATTCTGAAAGTCAAACTTCGCCCAAATTGTTCGCCTTTAAAATTTTCGTCGAATGGCATTTGTAGAGGCGTTCTTGCTCCGAAGCAAACGACGGCAGTACACAGGCGACGATTTTACTCCATCCACCCGCGTCTGTATCTGTATATGTATGTGTATGGTGTTTGCTTGAGTAGTCTGTATATCTCTATTTCATAATCATAATTCGACTAGATAGTCGAACCTGGCCCGTCGCACAATCAATTGCTATCAAGTCGAATAGCATCCATCGGTGCCGTTCTTGCTCCGAGCGAATGTAGGCAGTACTAAATCATAAATGACGATTGGAGCGCTCTTGAGCTGCTTTTGAGTGCGCTCATTTTGAGTGTACTTTTGCCGCTAAATATCGCTAAAAAGTGCACGTGTTTTCGCTCTGTGCACGCATGCCCCCTAAAACACATGTATGCCCAAGAAAGTCACGCAAAGTGCACGCAAACAGGGTACACGTGTTTCACACTTCTCCGATTTTACTGCCGTTCCACCACGGAACCGGAGTTCTTCGTTCTTCGTGCGGGTGGTGGCTGGTAAAGCGCTGAGGGGGCAACCCTTTTTGCGGCCTATATTTTGCTGATGACTAATGAGAGATCGGACCTCATCAGGTCACCTACGAGGCTGTAGCACCGCTGATATCACTACAAAGAGCACGCGTAGTGGAATTTATCTTTCTATTTAATCGCGGTCAACATCACTGGGCCGCTAGAAGCTGTTGATTGCCATTCCACGGCGTTAGATGCGATATGGACATGGACAAAGATGTGATGCTGGCGGCCATCCCAAATCGGACCTCATCAGGTCACCTACGAGGCTGCAGCATGGCTGATACAACTACAAAGAGCACGAATAGTGGAATATATCCTTCTACACTATCATAACCGACATTACTGGGCTCGCTCGGCGAGGTGACACTTTCCAATTTTCACGCACTAAACCTATCTGGAAAACTATCGATTTGGCCACATTATTCGATGAATTTGGTAATACAAGTTTCATCATGACATCCCAAACAGTCTATATATTATGTACTTCTAAAGAAAGTATAATACTTCGAGATAGAGCATCTATCGACGAAATTGGCCCAAATAGCTGCTATTTCTAGCTAAGAATGAAGCATATATGAGGCATATCAGCTGCCTACGCCGCTGCTGTGGGGCGAATATACTGCATGCAACGTCGACCAGTAGCTCTATTGAAAGCTACTAGACTGTACTGTCATGTTTGGGCTGTGATAGGCAGGGGTTAGGGGTCGACAAGGAGGCACAGAACCGACCAACATAAGGTGTATGAGGTGTTTTTAGTGGTTTGTTAGTGGTTTGTAAGTATGTGTGTGACACTTTTTCGAGGTGACACTTTTTTAGCCAACCCATTGGAATCATAAGTAATGTGCCTACCGGATAGGATTAGGACCGTGCAGCGGCAATCGTAAATACTCCTCTATTGTACATATTCTTGTCCTCTCATGATGCGAAATAATCTAGGAGCGGCAAAGCGACTTCGAAAAGAGCTACAGTGTCTCGAAAAGGCAGCAACAAATGGAGATAGCGACGTTGATATTTTTCTCCGTCCCACTTCGCCCTCCTCACTTTTACACTGGACCGCTCTAATCAAAGGACCAATTGATACCCCTTATGAAGGAGGTGTATTCAAATTATCGATCCGATGCGGTTCAGATTATCCATTGTCCCCGCCAACAATCACATTTGATACAAAAGTCTTTCATCCAAATGTTCATTTTAGCAAAGGAGATGTGTGTTTGGATATTCTTAAAAAGGAATGGAGTCCAGCTTGGGGATTGCAGGCGGCTTGTAGAGCGGTGCTTGCACTATTATCAGATCCTGATGCCGAGTCCCCATTAAACTGTGATGTAAGTGATGATGATGATGACTCGAGAAGAAGTTTTTGTTCGAGTTCGAGTGTCATATTTTATTATTCATTCAACATTTACACTTACAACTATTCTCTGAATATTGCAGGCGGGGAACATGATGAGGGGCGGAGATAAATTGGCATATTGGACTACAGCAGAAATGTATACGTTTGAAAATGCTATGTTTTTAGGGTGGCCAGATGAGGAATGATGATGAAAGAAAAGTGTACAAGCAAGAGAGTCGTTTGCCACATAAATGCGAGGCTGTGCTTGCTAACGGCTCAATATCTATTGTAATATCACATTCCCAAGGAGTGCATTTCTCTCTCGAGAGTGATCTGACGCCCTCGTTGTAAAAATCTGCCAGTCTAATCCTAGGTCTATTTCTTACAACTACAATGACCGGCAAAGGATAGTTGGTTCAGCATACATGACTGCATCAAAATAACCATGAACAATCCAATCTCCAGTGAAGAGGTGTGCGACGGGAAGAGCCGTGCACAAAACTAACGCTGTAATCAAGGGCTTGGGGAGCTTTGAAACGATATTTTGAATAATCTCTATCGATCCAAACGTATGTTCTGCAAATAGAAGGCATGCATTATAACCAAAGAATATCATGTACTTCCACTTGAACTCAATGCCTGTCCGGGAAAATATGACCAGGTTTACATACTCATGTATTAATCCCACTGGCCACAAAAGCTGCAAGTACTCCCATCAATTTTGAATTGGTCAAATATCGTATTGGCTTGAACACACCATTCTTCAACCCTAAATGTACGGCGACATTCCACTGTCTGCCCCAGAACTCGGATGGAGATTGAGACTTGGTCATTGGACTCAGAACGACGTCTTCAGTCTCATAGCCAAACACAAGACTATACAAAAGAGACACCCCAACTGTACTCTGTTTCAGTCCCAAGCTTAATATCAACGCCATGAAATAGTTGTTCATCAAGTGCTTCCAAGATATCAATTCACGAAGAGAATGATCGAATGAGTTGACATCTGATTCAACTTCAAATAACTCCCAATCATAATGCCACAAGAGAGACATTAATAATCCAGTGTAGATAAAGTAAGTTCCGGCTATTTGCAACTGTTGTTGAAAGTACTGTAGAGACACACGTTTTGGCTCTTGCTTGTGTTCGTCGAATTTGACAATGAATGGACAAGACATGTAGGCGAAATAATTGTTCCAGTTCTTTGCAGGAATAGCAGGAACAAATCCAAAGTAGGATTCCAATACTCGTAAACCTCCTATCAATGGAAACGTCATCAGAACCATCCGCAGGCCAATATGATGAATGTCAAATAAGCGTATGATATATATTGGCTCATAACATGCTGCTGGTAAAGCAATGAGGAAGGTAAATACTGCACTTAATACACCGTTCTTCTTCTTTGTGATCTGGACATTGAGTTTGTAGAGCGGAAACGCTAGTAATGCACTCATTAGGGTTTGCAATGCAACCAGCAAAGGCAACTGGTTGAAGAAGTGAATGCTTGGATGCGTAATTGCGCAGCGTGTCGTCGTTCCCACAGGAAACTCGAAGAGTGTATCATTGAGCAGATCATAGTCGATCTTTTGACCGAACAGTATTTCAACGATGCCCCTATCCATCATAATGCCAGTGAACACAAAAGCAGCTTGTATTTAATAACGCCCTGTTGCAGAGTAACTATACTACGCAGACCACTGTTTCACAGAGACACTCCATGACAGCACCACCACGCTGTGAATATGACAATCAACAGCTTCTAGTGACCCTATCCCAGTTGCGGTGCGTTGATTGTTGTTGGTTTTGTTGAAGGTTGAAGCTGAGGAGCTGGAAGCTGATGGCTGATGGCATGGAAGAAAGAGGCTGACCAAATTTGGCGGGAAACACAACACACACAAATCACAACGGCGCCCACGATGACTTCCGTCTCACATACTTTTGTCGCGGCCGCATAATGACCACAACATACCTCTCATAATGGAAAACGAAGAAAAAGTAGTAGAAAAGAACGCACAGCAGCCCGAAGACTCCAGCAGCACAATGTCAGCCACCGTCACCGCCACCGCCGGCGAAACCAAAACCACCAAGAATGAAAAGATGTTTCGTCTTTTCCTTCTCTTCATGATGACCGCGCAAAACTCCACTGTCGTACTAGTCTCACGCTACACCCGTGCCGGTGTATCCAACGAGGATTCCTACGTCATCAACGACCTAATTATGGTTCAAGAATTCGGCAAACTTATCCTCGCCGCTGCGCTAGAATACAATGCCACCAACGGCCAACTCGTTCGGTCGATGAAGGAAAATATATTCGACAGACCCAAGGACTTTTTCCGCATCCTCATCCCATCACTGTTGTATCTGGTTCAGAACTCGCTCCTCTATGTGGCGATTAGTAACTTAACCGCGCCCATGTTTCAGGTTACCTATCAGTGCAAATTGCTCACTACCGCGGTTGTTAGTGTCATCATGCTGCAGAGGAAATATTCACTCAAACAATGGCTCTGTCTTACTGCACTCGGGATAGGAGTAGCAATTGTTGTACTGGGAGCGCAGTCGGATAGCAAAAAGGATGCCAGTGATAGCAAATGAAGAAGGAGAAGATGCCAACGTTCAAAATTTATTTGTTGGATTGATGGCTGTTACAATCGCTTGCCTTTGTAGTGCATTTGCGGGCGTCTACTTTGAATTTGTCCTTAAGCGCCCCACGAATGATTGGGGGGAGGCAAGGGCTCCAGTATCCATGTGGATGAGAAACGTTTCAAATGGCATTTTTTTCCATTTGCATAGCGTACATTAATATGGTAAGGGATAGTGACCGCGGAGTTACAGGTTTAGTGGACGAAAACAACGATCCCGTCATCAAGCCATTCATGCATGGATTTACCGGTTGGGTGTATGTGGTGGTGATGCTCCAAGCGGGGGGAGGGTTGCTTGTGGCAGCAGTTATAAAGTATGCCGATAATGTATTGAAGGGAATGGCCACGGGTGTCTCAGTTGTGACGGCGACCTTGTAAGTCACTCATTGCATGTTTTCTCTTTGATCTTCTTCGCTCTCTTACTCACAATAACTTTCGCTCCAGTTTCTCCATGTTTTTGTTTGGAACGTCGCTGTCTATTCAATTTGCCATTGGGGCGGGAGTCATTCTCGTGAGTGTCTATCTCTTCTCGAATGATATTCCAGCCATGTGTAAGGGGAAGGTGAAACAGGATGAACACGTCGAGATGAGTCCTATGTTGCCTAAATAAAAGTAATGTTTGAAGTCAGAAATTGTGTTTCGGGATTTTTCTTTCTCTACTTATATGGTACTCTGTCTTGTAGGCAATTCTTCAGATTTTTCAACGCTGCGAGCTAAGACTGCCAACAAGTGCCTTTGCCTCCTACAATCAAATATTTTCATTTTTGGGCTCTTTCTTCTGGCCTCTCAAGTCACTCAACACTGACCCCAGTAAGACGGGGGAGCTTGATGCCCTTGCATAAACCATTACATATCTTGCTACTGCTAAGGCCTCAACTCCCAAGAGTTCTTTCCAGCATTGTCCAAGAACTTTTCCGGGACATCACAAGGCTCCTCTTCTTCCGAAAGAACGCATTCCTCACAAAACGCCATAACTTCTTTTGCTGACAAATCAAACATGTCCTCCCACACCTGACAGTTTCCAGTAGACACACAGCGGTCAGCACAGTACCTCATTGGGTCATCTCTTGCCATGCGTCGATCTTTGCGCATCTGAATCTTCTTGGCTGCATCTGAGTTGGGTTGAAACTCGGTGACAGTGTTGAAATCAAAGCCCTTTGGGAGAGATGGCTCCATCTCAGCCCACTTCTTGTGCTTCTCGGCTTCTTTTTGACGCCAGAGACCAATATTTTGCAGCCTATCGACCTCATGGTCAATCCTGGAATGTATTTGTTTGACAGATTAGAGATTAGATTGTGAGCATAACAGCCTGGATAATACTAAATCATTCCATTATCATACGATACTTATCAACCACCTAATGTAAAGATACTAAATAGCATGCCACAGAACGAGATACGCGTTCAATCCCACTTACATGTCGGCAATATGATTATCAAGGTGTAGCTCGGAAGAGATGCGGGAGGTAAACCCAGAAGGAGCGAATGCAGAAAGCTGTCGCCATGGCGGCGGCAAGTAGGATGGCACGGCTTGTGTAGCGAGACATGGTGGTGGTTTTTTCTATGATGTACACTCTTCTCTTATGCTGTTGTTGTTGTGAGCGTTTATGATGGGCTCGATGGGAACCCTCCCCATCAACTCTGTTCTGATTCTGATTACAAATCACAATGACAAGCGAGCACGATTCTTCTCCAGCTGTTTTTGTGAGAAAGCGTGATGCGATCTTTCTCAACGAAAATGTGACAGAGTGACGTGGAACGTGACGGACGCGAGTGACTCATCACAATTCCAGACGCGCACACAATAATCTTGCTTCACCTCACAAAACAACTCGAGCAATAACTCAAGCACAAGCAATGGCACCCTTCTTCCTCTCTCGGCAGGCCCTATCCGTAGGTCTCATATTACAAACGACCACCGCTTTTCAATCACAAGCATCATTTACAACACGCTCTGCAGCTTTGACAACTTCATCGCTTATTGCCGCAGCAAAGCCAACTCTCCCAACAACGAACCGCATGAACAACACAGCACGACGCATGATCGGCAGCATTCTTGATCTACTTTCAGGTGGCGACGGAGGCATGATTTCCCCAGACAAAGCATTACCGGGCCGTCCCGAAAAGATGGCAGGAATTGACGGTCTCAAGCACTACGTGCTCAAAAACGATTTACAAGAAGTCCCCGAGGGATTCGAGCAGTGCGTCTTCGGCAACGGATGCTTTTGGGGAAGTGAAAAGGCCATCTGGCGTCTTCCCAAGGGCATCCATTCCACTGCCGTTGGATACTGTGCTGGATTTACTCCCAATCCCACTTATAATGAAGCATGTTCGTCCATGACTGGGCATACAGAGGGGGTACGCGTTGTGTACAATCCCAAGGAAATTTCGTATGTGGATATTATGCGCATGTTCTGGGAGTCACATGATCCTACGCAATACATGGGACAGGGGAACGATCGTGGAAGTCAGTACCGCAGTGGAATCTACTACTTTAATGAGGATCAGAAGCGTCTGATCGAGGCATCCAAGGCTGCCTATGAAAAACAATTGGGAAAGGGGGAAATTAAGACAGAAATCGCCGCGGCATCCGACTTTGATAAGTATGGAGGATTGTGGTATTTTGCAGAAGCTTATCACCAGCAGTATCTTTCCAAGCCTGGCTCTCGCCCCTACTGTAGTGCTCAGCCTCAGGGAGTGAGTCTGGCACCTTTCGATTCATGGTGTCCTGAGGATTTGAAGGAAAAGTATCAACCTGCATTGCCCGAGAGCTTTTGGAAGAAACACGGACCTAGACGTGGATGCTCTATTGTTAGGTTTGACAATGAACCTATTTCTGAAAGCTCTTATTAATCACGGAATCACTCTCAAGGGAGAGTGCGGGGGGAGTATCAATCGTAAACTTTACTAATTAAGTCGATGTTCAATATACAAATAGTAGAACTTCTGAAGACGCTCATAGAGTAAATGTATTGAATATTTCTCAACAATTGACATGTACCATATCACCATCAAAACAAACCTAACAAGATAGTAGAACTTATCGACACGGCCAACATCCAAATCAAATGACTGGTTGCACTACTTGCTCCTGAATGATGGGTTTTCGTCATGTCCGCTAGACACTGTTCCGATTCAAATCTAACACATGTCCCATCACATTTCCCGCTCTCCAAGCACTCATGACCATGCTTTTCTGCAGCCGCCCCTTCACAGTTAGATACCCAACTAAACTGCGTCCCCGCAGCATGATTCTCTCTTTGACCAAATCCAGTGTATCCCATCAGTCACAAGCACATTGGACATGCCTACACTCGAACCCAAGAAACAAAGTTTGCTCAATGATGTGAGTTGGGGTTGGATGAAATTGAATTGGTTTAGAGCCCTCGGGGGGAAGCCAAAATTATGGTGGCAACCTCCACCTTGTTTTCAGTAAAAATTGCATTCTTCACCAATGCGTCGTTATTGTACGCGAACACCATTGCCTTTGCTTAATTGGACTGGAAAAAACAGTCAGTCATGGTCAAGCTATATGCAGAGGTGACAAGACCCCGCAACATTATCCAAAGCAGCTTTATTGTTGACAAATTCCGTCTTGGGAAATCTTGGACACGACCGACTGTCAAGATAGTTGATGGAGGCCGTATTATCATAGTATGAAACCTTGCCATCACTGGGAATGAAATTTGCTCCATTATCCAGCAAATTCAGCTTTCTCGTTCCCCCTTCGTTACTAGCAGTCTCGTCCATGTTGTTGGCATTGCTACTGCCGCTGTGCTTGCCAAAGTTACTATTGTTCGCCTGAGCAGTACTCGCAACAAACTGCCGATGCAGGTACCTTGGGAAGTGTAGGTTCCTGAATTCCGGGACTGACAAGAACAGCATATCCCCGATGCCCTTGAAACTTACAATCCTCAATGGTAATAATCGTGCACCTGCATCAACTCCATAGCCATTCCCTCGAACGGCCACAGCTGCAAAGCGAAAGCGATAGGCTGATGGGAATAGCGTTTCTTCATCAATAAGGTTGCGATAGACGTTCTTGTCTGTGTTGATGATAACGTTGACGTTGATGGTCATTCTCATCATGACGTTGACTCTCAGTGAGTTGTTGTTGTTCTTGGCCACGACCTCCAGACGACAGCAACTCCTCTTCCACATTTTCACCATTGCCATTACTACTAGCTCCATTATTATCATCCTCCATCATTCCCCCAACGACATCATCCGTCACCAACGAATCCACTCCAAACACATTGACATACTGCTCATACCGCTCAATCTCCTCTTCGTCGGTTGATTATCAAACGTCAATCCCTTCAACATAACCTCATTACGCATCCTTCCCATACACATACACCTGCGCCACACTCTCTTTCCCTCCACCAACAATTCCTGCCACGGTATCTTTCAACTTGGGCCCTTTGTTCCAATTCTGCCACGAGGGAGTATGTTTGCCCCCTCCACGAATCGTGCAGGAATCGGATCGTTGGCCAGTGTCACCACATTGGATTGTCACTCGTGGGATGGAGATTGGTAAATATCCGAGAGGTAAGGAAGAGTCATCCAAATCGATAATGGTTCCGGAACATATTTTGAAAAGGAGTCGTTCATTTGGAATCGGTTGACCGTTGCGGAAGGAGTTGGCAAGGGATGTCAAGTCGAATAAAAGGTGGTTGAATGTGGAGTAGCCCCTGGAGATGATTTTTTGGTCAAGTGCCGAGGTGGCGGATGTTCCTGGTTTGGTGCAGTGGGTTGGACCGAGGTAGGCTGTTGTTATTGATGTGCAGTTGAAGAGTGTTGTTATTGTTGTTAGGAGAAGAGTTGTTGTAGGAGTGCGATTAGAGCTCCATCGCCGCCGCCGCCTCTTGAGTCTCGGGGTATGTGGGCTACCAGTGTTCTTCATCTCGACAGTCATGATTCTAATAATCAGGCATCAATGCTGCTTGATTATATTATGTACACAACCAACAACACAAAGTTCAACGATCGACATTGACAACGATGAGGTAGCAAAAGAGGCCGATGCGATCAACAAAAGCTACCATCGCCACATCGCATATTATTATGATGATCGATGATCGATCAACAAAGCAGCCCCGCGCGCTCCGCCCACTACTTCAATACCGCGTGATAGTATTTTAAGTCTTATGACACCATCGATCTAGGTATGACCCATGCTTGACACTGCGAAATCAAAATTAAAAATAACGACGTGATACAATATTGTAGTTGTTGTTAGGACGGAAGAAGTGCAATCCTCCACTCCGCTACTTAGGCCGCTCTCCCCCTTTCAATACAGCACTAGGCATTATCATACTTTTTGTTGCGCTTGGCAGCATTGCTTTACTAAGAGAGGCAACAGATTCCGTCTACGTTAATTCAGTGTGTATTTTTTCTCAGCAAATACCACAATTAGATATAATATTACAAACATGTCCTTTCGCAGCCGCTTCCGAAGGCAGCAACAACAACAACAACAACCTACAGCTGCTGTCTATGCAACAAGAAGAACAACAAACGAGACTCCCATCAGCAGATTTCTTAGAAATGGCACTACTTCATCCTCATTATCATCTTCTTCAATGATGCAACAATCAACCACTTGCACCATTTGATGCTTGTATTGAGGCATGTGACGCTTTGGCGGCATCTTCTTCGTCGGTGTCGTCTACTACAGCTCGATTGTTTACTCAGAATCAACAAATAAAACGCATAGGGGAGGAGGCAGCTTCTATTAATAATGATGATACTAATGGCAGTACAACTAACATGAATAGTGGTGGTATTATTTCGGACTGCAGCGTACTCGTCTCCCCGATGGTGCATTGCTATTCACCACTCCACAAATAAACGATACTGATCTCTGCAGCAACAACAATACTAATCACAACAACAACAACAAATATCCCTGGACAACATTTCCAACGAAAACAGAGACGGAGTCATCCTCAACGATGAATACGAAAGTGCCATAATCACCGGCAATGATCTCCACCCCACCGGAGATTACGCCTCCAACGGTTTTCACGGCACGTGGATGGGATTGCGATGCTGCCACGGCGGCATTACAGTCATCCTGTGAGGTATTGAACATGATGGAACGATTTGTGGAGGAATTGGCATTGAGTCGCAAGGAGGAGGCGGCGAAAGTTTTGGGGGCTTGTTCGAGTTTGAGTTTGTGTCGTGAGAGATTGTTGTTGGGTGGTGGAAGTGATACTAATAATAAAGTATCATGGGAGTTCACAGCGTAGGAGAGGTGGTAACAAACACAGCAACAACAACAACAACAAACAGCAACAAACATAATCGGGTAAGGACCATTACTTTCATCGGGAACAGATTTGGGTACAAATATATCAGTTGCATTGGAGACTATGGAAGAGTACTTTTCTACATTGGCAGAAACTGACTCGCAACATTGGAGAGATGTTTGTTTGGAATCTACTAGTACCAGCAGCACTACTACGCGTAATACCCATGCAGCTGATGACTGTACCAAGAATAAGAGTTATGAGGCCACCACGACATTATTATTTCGGGGGATGCTCCCAAAAGTACGAGATGCCGCCGCCAAGGCTCACACTCGGACAAACTCAAAGAGAAACATCATTGAATGACATCCGGATGAGAGTGACAGAGGCTCAGAATATATTACTGAACAAAAAGAATGGGCTGCCAATCAATGGAGGCGTGTGCAAACGGAAGATGACAAAATTGATAAGTTGTTGGTGGAGAGGAGGGAAGAGCAGATACAACAGCAGCAGCAGGAATTCATGAGTGAGCAACGACAGACATCTTTATTGGATAGGAAATGAATCTGAGCCGGAAATATCTTCAGATATCTGGGAGTTGGTGAACGGAGTGGCAGCGATGGAAGACTTTGGACATACTGGTTACTCTCCAAGAGTCACTCCAAAGGTTTCTGTTGCTGATGACAATGACATGATTATGACAACAACGATGACTCCGCCCAATCGTCAAATCAATCGTTCTGACATTGAAAGAGAGAGCGAAATTCAAAGACATTCGAATGGTAGCCATGGCAGCAGATGAATCAGTGGAAGAGCTTCTTCCTCAAGCTATTGAATATAATGAGGTAAGCAAGATACCCAATGAGATCAGCGCGGGTTGCTTCAGAGTCTTGTTTATTGAGCGAATGCAATGCTGTGCACAACTGTCTCCGCTCTCTTGTGGCAATTGAAACGTTCTGCTCTAGAAGAGAGGGCGAGGAAGTTGCAGATGGTGGGGAATCGGCAGTGGATGCAATTGATGTTAGGAAGGATATTGATATTTATATTCAAAATGATAAGCTTCTTCCGGGTGGGTCTTCTCGTACTGGAGATGATGACGATGGTGGTGTTGCGCAGCATTAGCTGCGTTGAATAGTCATGTTGAGGGAAGCTCTGATTCGATGCCTCATCCTAACATTGAACGTCCCCCAACCACTTTGAGGGATGGGGAGCAGCAGACAATGATGCTGAAAATGATGACACAGAATGACGTTGAAACCAGAGGTATTTTGGGGAAGTTCATCAACTTGTTGTTCGATCGAGACCAAGGTAAAAATGCTCTTGTTGGACCTGAATAGTCCTCGACGAGGAAAGCGCGAGCGCACTTTATCTGAATCATATAAATTGGAGAAGGAAGAAAAAAGTTGGCACTTGCAGCCACTGCTCTCGAGGAGAAAACAAAGCGAGGCCAGTCCTTCCGACAGACCATTCTATACGAACTCAACAACCAACGCAGCAAGAAAACAGAAGTCGAAGGAGAGGCTGATTTTGAGTCGCTTTGCCGTTTATTTGATTCATTTTTATCTGGATGTGGTCGAGAGGCAATAGATGTTTCCAACGCCAAGATGGCAATGATACTGTCCCAGACATTCTACTATATTGATCGGCAAGATGATAACTCAGTTGATGACAGAGAAAGTAGAGTATATGTGAAAAACAGAATTTCTCATCATTCTATCTGGTCGGATGATGAATTTTGGGACCATGCTCTTGAACAATGTGTCGCCGAGTCGTTGCAAAAGAGCGGTGTACTTTTGAATTATGTCAAATCCAGCGTTGACGTGAGAGCTGTGCCTAATAAATGTATCAAATGGCATGATTTAGCACCGTCGGAGTACGCAGACGCCGCGGCGCAAGTTCATTCAGTGGTTTTTGCCCAACTAGGAACTTTGGCTCATTCAATGCTCGAAATGGACGCTTCTGGATCAGGATCAACTGCAAGGGCGTGCAATTTTGTCCGCCGACTATCCATTCGGTATCAGCTACCCCTCAACTTGCGAATTACGCTCCTCAATCATTTACAGAATAACAGCTAATGTTATATATCTATCTTACCGCGCTTCGTTGATCGTTTATTATGGTGACCATGATGCGTTTAGTCTGCGTTTAGTACCCAAGCCAAGCATCAAACTCTTCTGGAGTTTTCCCTGTTCGCTCAATCAATCTTGTTTTCACACATTCCTTCGCCACGTCAACATCAATAAGATCTCTTGCGATAAGTTGCATTCCGTATTGATACAAGTGTGCAAACTCAGCTTTAACCTCAGGAATGTCGAGGTTGTTTTTGATATCAAATTGTGTAGGAGACAACTTCCCATTTTCTGCATCAATATCATAAGTCATCCCTTGCTCAATCATCAATTCATAAATTCTCAAAGCCAGCGTTTTCTCGTCACTGTCTGCATCCCTGGCTGCCTTCAATGCCTCCATTTCCGCCGGTGGATCAACACCATCGGCAAGCCTCGCTTCAAGATCAACGATAAACGTAGTTGCCGATTCCATCAACTTTTCTTTCATGCTGAGCTCGGGTTTCTCAGGCATGGCTGATCCAAAATCAGACATTTTTAGTGCTGATGTTGGGTGAGATGTCGTTTGCACTCGATGAAGTGATGTTGTTGTCTGGCGTCTCTGCATCTGAAACGCTGGTGTTGAAAATGATTGGGCAGGCGACGATGACGCCAAAGCCATGACAGCGATGAGTGAAGATGATAAGAGCATTGTGTATGTAGCTGCTTTTCCTCCTTTTGATTTATTATTGTTCTAGAGTAAGATGATAGAAGTAGAGGTGGATTTATGGAGAGGTATGATCTATACAATACCTGGTATTGATTGATTGATTGATAAACAAACAACATCATAGCAGTCAGGATATTTCTTCAAAAACCACGTGTAGGAGGCGACAGTCAGCCGCGTTCGCACTCAGAGTGTATCTTTCACAGATCAGAGATACTTCCCACGCCACAGCAAGGCGTTGTGGTCCTTTGTGAACATGGCGACCCTGCATTCATGCATGGGGCATCTACTAACAGGTAAAAGTTAGTTGTTGCATCAGCTCATCTCCCAAACAGCCGGCCTGAATGACCCTTCCTCAACTTGACCCTGGCAAAAAAGGCTTGCAGAAAGCGAAGTCGAAAGTTTAAGGCTCATTTTCAGCTCATTCGCCAGGAGAGGACTTAGAGTATGATGTATCTGACCGAAACTGATACTGAATATACTTCCTCCTGAAAGAAGAGAAACAGGGGATTGGTTTGTGCAACTAACTAGCTAAGTTCATCATGTCCAAGTTTGCATTCTAGCAAGTGACATCACTCTAACATATAGTCTATGTACTTCTAATTTGCTATCGTTCTGGCAATCCATTTCCATTATCTCGATGGCGGTTCGCCCAAGGATTCACTGCAGAATCAACTGTCGCACGTCGTCGTCTCGCTGGCCTTGATCTCCTCGAGCTTGTTGCCCCCTGTTGCTGTTGTCCCCCTCCCCCTCCTTCTCCGGCAGTAGCATACACTTCCCCTGCTCTTCCTGGTAACTGCTGCAGTTCCATTCTCAACAAAAACTCATGAGCCTCCTGTCCCATCATCGTAATCCGTTCCACAACTGTATTGAAACTCTCACACTCATTACACCTTACACCCAAAAAGTGCCAACTCCTATTCTCCGTCACAATTTCACAATCATTGCACTTAATCGTAACCACCTTGGCCAATTCCGGCGGTACCGGCTGCAGCGCAATCCCCATCGCCATTGCATCCCACGTAGGTTTCATCCGTTCATGCGTCTCAGCAGTCTTTTTACACATGGGACAACGCGAATCATGACTCGCCAACTCCCGAAAACAATGCCAATGAATTGCATGGCCACAAGGCAATTCATGAGATGCATCCCTCGACGAGAATAGGTCCTCTTGACATACTGGACAATTACTCATGTACTTCCCCACTTTGCAATTATGATCTTGGAACAATTGCTTATCAATACACATTCCACAGTCTTGACAATGTCGAAAGTTTTCCCCACCGCCGACACGACAAAATCCACAATCGGGACAATGATACGGCTTTTCCTCATTGCTCATCCAAAGGTTACAAATGGCACAGTGATATTCCCCAAATTGTATCCCACAATTGATACAGTTGTTGGTTTTGGATCCCTGTTTGGTATAGCATTTGCGGCATATGATTTCACGTATGGCAAATCGATCAACGTTGTGATGTTCGGGAGGACCGGCTTGTGTAAAGGAGGTGGGCATGGAGGATGTTCGAAGTACACGTTGATATTTACGTCGTCCAGTCGCTGCATAATAATCATCATCTTCTCCTCCTCCTCCTGCCGCAGCCGCTACCGGAGGACAAATTGGAGAAGAAGGCATCTTCTGTTCCAACAATGGTGGCAACACTGGACAATCATCGTGACAAATTCGACAACCGAATGTAGCCCCACAACACGGAGAGACAATGTGACAATTCCGTGAATAATGTGTACATGTTGGTGCCATTTCAATGGCCCGTCGTGAAAATTCATTGGATCCACGACGATTTGTATTGTTTGCAGAAGTAGTAGGAGGAGGGGAGGAGGATGCCTCTGCTGCCACGGCTGGTACTTTTGTTGTTGTGGCGTTGTAGGGATGTTTCTTTTGGAGAAACGCGGATAACAAGTTGGAGGAAGCGGCGGATGAGGAGTCATCACTATCGTCTTGATTATTCTCATGTGGAAGATAACTGTGGTCATTGTGGTTGTCAACTTGATAGCTGTGAGAACTGTTGTTGTTCGAATTGGAGGCACTGTTGTTGTTGCTATTATCCCCATGATAACTATTCGACGTGATGGAAGAAGAAGCTGCAGCTGCGGCAACATTATAGCTAAAGTGTCTCGTATTGGAAGTAATCGGTAGCAAGTCATCCGCGTCCACTAGCGGGGCTTCCACTGCTCCCGTCAGACTTGCCGAAAGATTATTAGAGCTAGAACTACGCCGGAACGAACCCCCCCGCCTCAGTCGTTCCGCCTTGGCAGCCATGTAAGGGTTGGTCATCCCAGAGTCAATTGTAGATCGCCTTCCACCGCTTTTACGACCATCCATTAAGCATTGGATGGAGCGACGTTTCTCAATTTGAGAGAGGGAGGGGTCGGCCATGATGTGTTTTATGGAGGCACGGCGTCGGGCTTGTTCGACACTTGTCATGGAGGTTCGTTGTACCGGTTCTGGTGGTGCTGGTGCATCAAATAGCTGCTCTTCGGGCGGGGCGGCGGCTTCGGCTATTGGTGCTCGTTGGACTGGGTTTTCATGAGAGCGGGATGTCGTCGTTTCCATTGATCTATTATGTTCAAGATGTGCAGATGGATCCGAATGAGCAGAGCGGTTGATAGACATGTTGCTGTCCTCGCCCTCGCTAAGGCGATGCTGATGATGGTTGAAATGATATGACCGCGGAGGCGACGGTGAAGGAGAGTTGGTGTACCTCTCTGAGACATCCATGGCATATCTCTCCGACACATCCATGGAGTGCCTCTCAGATACATCCATTGCATCCGACATGGTGATAGCTGTAATGAACTATGGTTGGTAACAGTAAGGACAGCGTCTTTTTGATGTCACCTCGCACGATTAGATGAAGACGGTGATATCATGGAGGGGGGCATAGAGAAGTACTTATGCGGGCCATGTTTGTGAACTTACCGCGGCGGCAAGCGGCAACTCAATTTAAAAAAAAAGGGAGTAGGCAAGATCCGGCAAAGGTGGAAACTTCGCCGACGGGCCATTTTTTTAATTTTTGGTGAGAGAGAAATCCGCTACACGCGCGAGGTCTTTTCAGGTACTCAAGGCTACATCCGAGATCAGACCCAAGGCATTTGTATTCTTCCACATAGATACATATTTCGTGCATACGCGACCAGTGACAAGATGTCCACAACCAGATGCCTGACTTGAACTGACGCAAGCGGGAGCCGTTCAGGCGCCAGGCACAGGTTCCGGCGTTGGTACCGGGCGTTCCAAGATCAAAGATCCGTGAGTTTAGCGACAGGTAACGTGGGCGATGACCGCCCACGCACTCCACACCGATCTGACTCAGCCTCGCCCGACCAGCCACGACACACGCACGATGACGATGAGAACGCAGAACGCAGACTTTTACGCAAGATTACGCAGCACACACCAAGATATAACTGGAGTGGATCGTGCATGTGGTAAATACACGGAACAAAGCACTCATTCATTAACGACTGAAAAACAGAGTCAACAAAGTACAATCGATAGCAGCAAAGCAAAAAGCAGCAACACCTCTCATCTATCTATCTACACTATTTACAAACATCATGGGATCCGTATTTGGCAAAGAATCAGTGGAAGAACCACCCCACGACACTCTCCTCTCACGTAGCGATGCAACCACATCTTATGAACTCCGCAAATACGGTCAGCGTTACGCCGCAACAATCACCTACAAGAAGACTGGTGACAAAAGTGAAAACTCTCCATTTGGGGCACTTGCGAAATACATTGGTGTGTTTGGTACTCCTCAGAACGAAGGGGACACATCGATCGCGATGACTGCTCCCGTTGTAATGGAAAATTCGAACAAACCAACTCAAATTGCCATGACTGCACCGGTTGTTATGGAGAATAATAAGGATGACGACAGCGACAGTAATAAGAAAATGATGTTCATGCTCCCAGTAGAATATGATTCCATGGACAAGATACCCAAACCAACAAATCCATCGGTACATATTGAAGAAGTTCCATCACAGACGGGTGTGGTTCAGTATACAATGGAAAATGGGGCGAAGCGCGTAATTCGGAATTGGCAAAAAGTCTGGCACAACAATTGATTCAGGATGGTGTCCCTGACATGACAGAGGAGTATGTTTTGGCCAACTACCAATTCTGGGGGTACAACCCTCCATTCACGCTTCCTTACTTTCGTAGAAATGAAATTTGGGTGCAATTGGAGTCTGCTCAAGCAGACTATCTTGAGAAGACATTCAAGCCAGAAATCAAGTAAGTGAAGGTTCCTTGGGTGGGCATTCGTCTATACACATGTTTGATCTAACTGACATGACACGTTGTTCTATTGCAAGTGCTGCAGAGAGACCAGTAATGAAGGGAAGAAATAAATTTACCATTGGAGCTCTAGGTCTGGTTTTGGGTTGTTATGCAATCAGCGTGTTGTGGAAGAAGACGAATGGATCACAGTATCGTAGGATATCTGCTTGATTGATTGATAAACTTGTAACTTGTTTCGTACTTAATCTAAATTTTACTTTGTAAGAACTACATCTGAGTTGGCTAGCTATTATAATATGTCCGTAGTGGAATTTGCTTTGTAAGCTAGCTGGTGAATGCTCTCGACTAGAGACTAAACAGATACTAATGAAAAAGAGATTATAAACCAAACCATCCCCAACAATCATCTATGCACCCCCCTTGGGCTTAACAGCATCTGGTCCAGTCGGAATAATCTCCCCAGCAGCCTCTACCTCTCCCTTGAAATATTCAATTGTCTTTCTCAACCCATCCTCCACATGCACACGAGGTTCCCAATCCAATTCACGCTTCGCAGTACTAATATCCGGCTTTCGCTGAGTCGGATCATCTGCCACTTTGGGCAAGAAACTGATTTCCGAAGAACTTTGTGTGAATTCTTTGATTTTGGTTGCAAAGTCTTTGATTGAGTATTCATCAGGATTGCCGAGATTGACGGGAGAGTCGTAGTTGCCATTCATGAGTTTTGTTAGTCCATTTACCAAATCATCCACATATTGAAAGGAACGAGTTTGAGATCCATCTCCGTAAATCGTAATGTTTTTGTTTTGAAGAGACTGAATGATAAAGTTGCTATTATATACGTGGAGATGAAGAACACAAGATGTGTAGATGTCTGTTAGAGCACGACTTCACACAGTACAAATAATCATTCATGATGAAACAATATCATCTTCTACAGCTTACCTCACAACACGACCATCATTCGGGTGCATACGAGGACCAAAGGTATTGAAAATACGTGCAATGCGAATGGACACGTCGTTCTGGTTCTTGTAGGCATACATCATTGTTTCAGCCACACGCTTTCCCTCATCATAACATGATCTTGGCCCCAATGTGTTTACATTTCCCCAGTATGTCTAGCAAGGAAGAAGAGTGATACATGTGTTAGATGACAAAGAATCGATATCACAGCATCAAGTATAAGATGTAGGAACACAAACTCACCTCTGGTTGAGGATGGACTTCAGGATCTCCGTAGATTTCACTTGTCGATGCCAATAAGATACGTGCTTTGACACGCTTTGCCAATCCCAACATGTTGATGGTTCCTGTCGTTTTCAGTTTCAAAGCAAACAATATTCTTGTCAGTACAATATATAGAGGGATGAATATGAATATAACAAAAACGCAGAATATCACCTACCCATGGTACTAGTCTTGATAGTCTTGACAGGATTATACTGATAATGCGGAGGACTCGCCGGACACGCCAAATGATAAATCTGATCCACCTCCAGCAAAATTGGTTGAATCACATCATGCCTGATCAAACTAAAGTTGGGATGGTGCAACCAATGTTCCACATTAGCCTTGCGCCCGGTGAAAAAGTTGTCGAGTACCACCACCTCGTGTCCCTCGGACATGAGTCGATCGGTCAAGTGGGAACCGACAAAGCCTGCTCCGCCGGTAATGAGAATTTTCTTGCGGAGTGCATCGGGAAGACGGACGGTTTGGATGACTTTGGGTGTGTGGGGTGTTGGGATGGATTGGGAGGCGAGGAGTTGTTGATCTTGGACGATTTGAGCGAGGCGCGCTCGTTTTGTCTCTTGGTCGTCGTGGTTGCTGATGCCGCCGTTGGTGGCTGCTGCTGGGCGTTTGGCTGAGTCTGACATGGTGGAAGTTGTATGCTATGAATGTGCGGCAGTGTATTATGACTTCATCACCCCGAGACAGAGCAGAGATCTTTGCGTTTGCGTTTGCTGTGCTGAGTGGCAGCTATTGATTCCTACGTAGGTACCTACCCAATGATGACGACGAGAGATGACCACAAAATGACCCACGAATCACTACATATTTATTTGCACCAAGCAACACGCACCTGAGCGTGTCGCTGCTCCTATTGTACTTGCTTGCTACCTACAACACAATGTCATCCTCCGCTACCAGCAGCAGTGATTGCTGCGTAGTGTTGGTCACAGTCACACACTATCCAAACACAGCGGACATTCGATTTCCACTTGCTTTAGAGTTATGCCAACTAGCTGCCACAAAGCTAATTCAAACTGTCATCGTTGATGACTCTCCTGACCATCCAGCTGTACGAAATGCATTAGAGGAAGCTGGGAAAGGTCATGTCAAGGTATATCAACAAGATAAAGCTATCTATCAAGGAAAGGGTGGTGCTTTGCGTCAAGCTATTCAAAAAGCAAGAGACTTGTTAGATACCAACAATAATAACGACAAGACTGCAATTTGTTTTGCAGAGCCGGAAAAAGTCGATATTGCAAACCATATGCACCTCATTGTCCGGCCCATTCTAGATGGAAGCACAGACATTGTTGTTCCTACAAGAAGTGATCAACTATTCCAACAAACATATCCGATTGAACAGTACCATAGTGAGAATTTTGCCAACTTGCACTTCAACTCACTTGCACAACAATTCAAAGGGTTCCAGGCGAAAGATGCAAAACAGATTGATTGGCTGTTTGGTCCCTTTGCATTTCGATCCAGTTTGGCAGATACGTGGCTGGCCTACACAGGCACGAGCTGGGATGCTCAAATGATTCCGTATGTCAGAGCTGTGAGAAATGAGAATAGACGAATATCATCCGTGACAATTGACTTTCGGCATCCGAAACAAATGAAAGAGCAGGAAGAAGGAGATCCAAAATGGACGAATAAGAGACTGCAGCAACTGAATATCCTCTTTGATTTGTTGGGAGAACATGAATTATCATGATGGAATGATGAGATATCTATCTCGGTTGCATGGTAATATCCATTAAAAACACATTTGTTTCTATCATTAACATGACAAGTATAAATCTACTAGAAAGAAAGGCAACCATGTTTTGTAGTCTCATTGTTGCTTCTTCAGTTCAAGATCAATCTTCCGTCGAATATTCCCAACATCAGCACTCACTGCAGTCCACCACGCAGATATTATCATGCACAGCAGTAGTACAGGTGGGAAACCAAAGATTGATCGCTCTCCATTCTCTTTCACAACACCCAAGCCAGTCAGGTCTGTGATCCTATTGATAAACGAGACTAAAAATGCTGCACTTCCACCTCCCCAACGAATTGCAAGAGTGTCAACAATTGGTTTTGCTTCATATCTTGCCTCGGCTGAAAGTCCTCTCCACAAGTTTTCTCTTACCGGCTTTGCAATAGCAAAATTGATTACTTTTGTAAATTCATCAATCACAAGGAACATAATTAGATCTGGCGGTTTACCATCCGACATCAAGTGCCAATAACCCAAGAGAAACACTCCACAAAGGCGAATGATTGGCATAAGAGCCAGGGCGCCACGTTGTCCAAAGCTATTGGCAATGTATGCACCCAGCCCGCTTGCTTGTAATGCAAATACGGCAACACTTGATGCAGTGTTGATCTTGGCCAAAAATGCCGTGTTGGATACTGCACTAGTTCCACTGGATGATCGATTGGCAACTAATTCTGCACGTTGGAATGAAAGCAGTACTGACGTTGACGCGTAGAGTGCATTGTAGGTGAAGATTGCAATGAGCAGACGTGATCGTAGGATTGTCGTGATGCCTCGAAGCAAGCGTTGTTTGAATGAATTGTCGTCAATCATGGGTTGGTCGTCAAGTTTCTCTGACACGTTGTTAAGTGTGTTTCTATCTTTTTCTGACAATGTTCCAGAGATGCTATATGATTGACTGTTCCTCCTACCCTGTTGCTGAGCCGCCAAATTTGCTAGGTTACCACTCGAAAGACTTCCACTTGCAACGCGTTTCATACTGCCCATTGATACTGATTTTTTCATTGATGCGTCGCATGTCGATAGATTGTCGGTTGAATTGTACATGGATGCAAGGTCGCCTGAGCTTTGGAATCGCATCTGCTCCTCCCAGTGACGTTGCATAATTCGTCCAAGTTCTACCGAGAGGTTGGCTGAAAGTTCTAGCATGATTGCTGCAATGACTAGCAATCCCGACAAATGGAGGATGTGAGCTGCAAATGAGGCAATGACACTACCTATGATACCGCCAAGGGTTCCACCAAAACCAACAAATGCCAAACGCTTCAATCGTAATGATGACTTGGATTGTTGCTTGGAAGATGAAAACGACGCACTTCTAGCACGGGATGGCGAAGAAGAGGGTGACGATCCTCCTCGAATCGGGCTATTATTATTACCACCCATCATTACCAACCCTCCCCCTGACGATGTCTTTGTAATATTCCTCTCCTCCGAGTTTTTCCGTCTCTGCTCTGCATTTTCTTCATACTCCATTGCCTCGGTGGTCACACCCCAAATGAGAGACAACGAATGCAGTTTCATCAAATGCACCACAAGGAAAAACATGATGTAAATGACTTTACCGAACTTGTTCACCATGCAACTGCACGTGTTCAAAAGCAACGACGGTATGGACAATTCTCGATGGCTCTTCAAATAATCATTGACGCTACTGAACAATGGATGTTCCGTTGGTATTCCCAATACACCCAATATCCGCAAGAATAAACACCCTAACAATACCACTGCCGATTCCTCCTCTCCAAGTCCTGATCCTCCCCCCTCATCATCTCCACCTTCTCCATCTCGCTTGCTCTTTCCAAATCGTTCCACAATCTGAAATCCCAAAGCATAACTCAACAACAGGAACGCAAATACCCTATAAAACAGTGCCAGACTTGTCCCCTGAGTTTCACCACGTGTTAACCCCATCCGTTTCCACACACGTCGTCTGCGTGGATCAGGTGCCTCAAACAACCATCCAACAGGCACCGAACTCCCCAGTGCTAACACCGTCGATGCCAATGTCAACGCCGGAATATGTGTTACTCCCACAGCAAGTGCCGCGGCATCCCGCATTGGACCGAGCATATAATTGGCACATGTGACTAGTAATAATGCGGTAAATCCTGCGAGGGCAGAGCCACCGTGTGTATGCCGTTGTTGGGGTGGGACAAAGTGTGTTGATAGGAGTGTGAGTGCTCTACCGGAGAGTGTGTGAGAGGAGAATGTGTATAGTGATGACGATGATTTGCTTGATGCTGCAGCTGTATGAAATGCGGTGTTGTTGATATTGTTGTAGTCAGAACTATCATCTTCGTAAACTTTCATCTACTGATAGTGGTTGGTGCTGTCTTGGAGGAAAAGGATTGGGATTTGGACCTGACGATGATGATACTAAAGGAAATGAACAACTTTGATTCTTGCAGAGGTTGTCTTTGTTGCAATGAAGATACTCTTGCACCAATACTATTTGCGTTCCCACCATCATTCACATCGTCATTATCACTGTGCCCCCCTGAACTGTTATCCGTCCGAAACGTGTCCTCCCTTGAAAAACTCATTTCCAGAAAACTATTCTTCACTTTTGGAGTAAGAGTGATATTACTCGGATTCTGTTCTAGCAGCGGTTGTTCTTGTTCTTGCTGCTGTTGTTGTGTTGTGTTGTTGTTGTTGTTGTTGTAGCAACTCCTCACGAATTAATTGTTCATTACTAGAAGCAATCGCTTTTGCTGCCTCCATTGCACGAGTGGCCGGACAGGAGGATGGCTCACCATCGTCGTCATCATCATCATCTAGATTGATCAATGGAGTCAAATGATCGTCTTGTTCGACATCATTCTCATTATTATGATTACTCCGAGAGGGCATACCTTCAATTGACTGCGGTGGATGCGACACCGTCATCCTAGGCGAGTGAGATGCAGTATCCAAGAATAATTGACCCTGCTGGCGTGGGAGAGCAGGGTGCCCATTAATGAAAATGATGCCGCGTCAGATAGTGGTGTTGCGTTGGGAACGTCGCTGTCGGACATGGGTGAGTCTAGGACTTGGTTGTCATCTGTCTTCATGACGATGTCATCATTAGTAAACACCGTCGTTCAAGTTGACTTTTGCAAGTCCATCATTCAAAAGACGTGCATCATTACCGTCGTCATCATGATTGTTGCTCGATGCTGCAGAATCCATGGCATCTCCGACATTAACCATATCGATTACAAGAGATGATGATGAGAGATAGAGGGCGGCTGTTGCAATTCAAGTTGTTTTGTTCCTCTCAGCTGGCAGCTGTCAGCTGTTTGTATGTATGTACTTGTGTGATGTGCACTTCCCTATTCAACTTTAATGATACTTTTAAATACAGCCTTCTCGATTATTCAATTTATGCTCCGTCTTTCCTCCCCAGTCCAATTGAAACGGCTTTGGCGACGACGGCTTTACGACAATGATATTTATTATCTTTAACAGAGGAGACGAGCAATGCATGAGGAACAACATCAATGATTGGTTCGCTTCGCTTTTCGCTTTGATTGGCGTCCCATCAAGATACCTACTTAGAGGCTCTTCTTACCAATAAGTTTGGTGGACATAGTCCAATAGGAAGTACTAGAACGGACCAGGTAGGTCCGCTAGGACAGTTAGACGGACAAAGAATGGACAAGAAAGTAGTACAATCATTGCCATAGTACTCTTTGGACTCTATGCAGCTAAGTAAAGTCCATTTGTTCTCCAATGTGTGTTATTGTTCATCGCAAGCGATTCAAGTAGAAGCAACACCTTTGCACCTGGCGGCTGCACCTTTTTTCCGTTCCGGGGACGAATATCCAGCTCAGGCGACACATTTGGAGCAGTTCGAACAGGTGTGAGGCGGTATTCTTTTCCTCTCAATGCGGCAGATATCCAGCTGTAGCGATTTTTTGCGAAAGCCGCTTGGCATTTCGCTTGCAGTTTTACATATTGTATGTTGCCTATCATGCATTGACTACTTTGATGTATCGTTTCGGAGTTCTCGTTATCATCAAGTGAACCCAGCAAGAAGTTGTGATCGTGTGAACCCATAGAGATCCCTCAGTGAGCGAACCCAGCAAAACGATGTGACAATTCTTACTTATTTTGCCAGAGGGCCAACAGGCGAAAAAATCACAGGGGAGCACTTTTTGATCGGGTGAAGTAATACATTCCCCATTTCTTGCAATGATTGTTCCAAGCGAAAGGGCTGTTTCCTCATTGAAGACAGCGAGCAGCTCCGCTTGACCAGGTGAGAACGTATAAAAAAATTTCACTGAAATATAGAGATAGATTTCTACCACACTTCCTCTCTCTTGCTTCTATTTAGGGTTGGAAGAAGTGGGCTTAGAAGAAGATGATTGGTTACGTTATTTCTGGCACTACACTCCTTTCATCGAGTTCCTTGAGGTGACCATCTCCAGGACTGATTTTCACTCGCTACATCCATTACTTCAGTGTATCAACTATTGTAATGATGAGCCCCAACAATACTTCATTACTAGTAGCTAGCTGTGGCCTAAGCAAATTACATCATTGAACTACATTCTAACAATAGGAAATAATGAATTTTAGATCGTCAAGAGGTTACTTTGCAATGTTCAAGAGTGAAAAGTAGCCTGAGAATGATACTCATGCAACAAACAAACAAAAGATAGAGAGATGACAATGTCCAATCCCTCTCAGGAACTTGCTCACATATTTCGTGTCAATACATTGGATGAACTGAAATGTTACAGCAAGTGTCAAGGCGAAAAAGACATTACACACGTCATTACACTTCTGTATCCTCAGCTTCAGCCTCCTGAGCAGCCGCCACAGCTGCCTCCGTTGCCTCATGATCCTCCTCTGCATTCGTCACAGCCTCGGCAGCAGCTGCCTTTTGCTTCTCCAAATCATTTGGGTGAACATATCCAGCCGCGGCACGAGCAGCAGCCACAGCTACTGGATCAATAGGGGGCATATCCATGGCAGGATGTGGGTATTGCGAATATAACCCTGGCATTTGTCCAGGCATTGGAAGGACTACCTGATGTTGCACTGGTACGCCGTCCGGGCCCATCATCTCCATAATGCTAGGCTGGTGTCCATACCCAGGGTTGGAAATGGGAGCAAACGTTCCCTGTGACGTCTCGGCAAATCCTGGAATGACATAGGTAGGATCAGCCCTTTGTCGTTTCAACTGCTCTTCAATCTGATCATCTGGAACACCCGCCTCTTGCATCGCCTCCCGGAGTTTCTCCTGGGTCCTTTCCGAACTTTCCACCACACTACGTGCGGCAAGATCCTTAAGTGAAACTCCCTGGGTGGCTGCACCAGTGGCAATTTCATCGGCCACAACTTTCACATCCTCGGGGGCTGCTACGCCATTGGCATACGTCTCACGATCGCCACGGTTACAGTCTCGTAATGCTTGGCAAGTTTTCTTGAGCGCCTCCTTTCGACTAAGTTCCTCCCATGGCCCATTTAATCCACGTGATACCTGTCCTCTTCCCTCACGTTTGAGGAATCGTCCAGGTGGGTCGAGAGACGCGATGTGATGAATGATTTCTTCAGAGACAGCCTTCTTTTCAGTGGCAGAATACCCCTCACAATAGGTTTCATCGGCTCGGGTGGTGATGAGGGTGCGGAATCTTTCATTCCCGGGATGCGCGGCAATGTTCACGCCTCGGCCGGAGAGGAACGTCGTTGTCGGAAACGACGATGGGAGGTCTGTTGAATTGATTGAGTGTTGGGTAGCGGCTCATGATTGTTGCTTGTGTGTGTTTTCGATGAGAAAGTTACTTGATAGTTTTGGAGACTTGTGCAGTGTTATTCTGAATGAATCAGTTGGATATGAAGCGAAGATGTTTGATAATCCCCAAAGAAATGTATGAAGCACGAGATGATTCATTCCATGCAACGACGATGGATAGATCAAGGAGGGGTGTGTGCCGATGATGTTCAAGCCATGACACAAGATGTGTAACCGTGCAGCAGAGAGGAGGAGGACAAAGAAAAAGAATGATGATTATGGTGAGCATGGAATAATAACATGTGTAAGGATGATAGCAGTTTCCAAGCAAAAGCTGCCATTGTTGTTATCGACATAATTCAAACGAGAAGCTCACCCGAGGCTTCACAGAGGAATTGGTTTTTATGATGAGAGGAACTCGTGGGCAACGGCAATCGCTAGTAATTCCTCTTTTTCCTCTCCGTTCATTCGCTCGAAAGTTGATTTGGAATACTCGTAGAATACTCTACTGGTATTTACCATCCTACGTAAAAGATTGGGCCTATTAGTTGGGATCATTTTACAAGGGAAAAGATTTAGCCGGACAGACGGACCCTCATGAGCGTTGGCCTTTCGATTATCTCGTCGCTCATCACCAAGGAGGCATTGCACAGCAAACATTTCCACCATGAACAGAGCCGTAGCAACATTAGCAAAGAGGGCGGCACTTGCTGCTGGACCACAGGTAAGAGATAAATTTTTATTATATGAGAGGAGGGTATTTTTTATGGTGGAATTTGGAGTATAATAACTCTATCTTAAATGGAGACAAATGCCGGGGAACCGGTAACCACGGCAACTGCCGCTGGCCGATAAATAATAGGGGGTGTGGGATATTGTTTACGCTACTGAGGCATCGTTTAGATGGACAATATGCGATTATATTGATGGAATACACATCATTTCGTTATTATTTATATTCTGGGTTGGGTCGTCGGTCTACTTTTCACGTAGAGAGAGTGCTGTGCCTTTTTGTGGGTGGGGAAGGCCCGGCCTCATCAGAGGAAAATGCCTAGCCTCACCCCCTGCAATGACTGCATAAATATCATCTGCAATTTGCAGCACGTTTGCTGGGACGAGGGTCATCTGTGCAGGCAGTGAATAAGAATGCGAATGACATCAAAACAATTTATTCACTTCTTTTATATTACTAACATTATGTGTCCTCTTCTACCTCCCCCCACAATTAATAAAAACAGGCGGCCCGTGTCGGTGGTGCCATCGCCCGTCGTACCATGGCCTCCCAAACCCTTGAACTCTCCTCTTACCTCGAGTCCAAAATCAGCGCCACCGCTGGAGAGGACACCGCCGTCAAGTATGCCGAGACTGGATCCGTTATTTCCGTAGGAGATGGTATTGCCCGTGTTTACGGACTTGCCAATGTCCAAGCCGGAGAGATGGTTGTGTTCGCCTGCGGTCTTCGCGGGATGGCTCTTAACTTGGAAGAGGACAATGTGGGAGTTGTGATTTTCGGTGACGATCGTGATATTCTTGAGGGAGACACCGTCAAGCGTACCGGTGCCATTGTCGATGTTCCCGTCGGACCTGAGCTTTTGGGACGTGTTGTTGATGGTATTGGTCAGCCCATTGATGGGGGTGCCAGTTTGGATAACTGCAAGCGCTCTCGTGCTGAGGTGAAGGCCCCCGGAATTATCCCGCGTGAGTCTGTGTCCGAGCCTATGCTTACCGGGCTGAAGGCTGTGGATGCCCTTATCCCCATTGGACGTGGTCAGCGTGAGTTGATTATTGGTGATCGTCAGACTGGTAAGACTGCCATTGCTATTGATACCATCATTAACCAAAAGACCAAGAAGGACCCCCTCGCCTGTATTTACGTTGGTGTTGGACAGAAGCGATCTACCATTGCTCAACTTGTCGGACAGCTTGATGATAAGGGTGCCATGGACAACTGCATCGTCGTTGCCGCTACCGCTTCCGACTCTGCTCCTCTTCAGTTCTTGGCCCCTTACACTGGTGCCGCCATGGGAGAATACTTCCGTGACAATGGCAAGCATGCTGTGATCTTCTATGACGATCTCTCCAAGCAGGCTGTTGCCTACCGTCAAATGTCCTTGCTTCTCCGTCGTCCTCCTGGACGTGAGGCCTACCCCGGTGATGTTTTCTACCTCCACTCTCGTCTTCTCGAGCGTGCCGCCAAGATGCACACCAAGCTCGGAGGAGGATCATTGACTGCTCTTCCCGTCATTGAGACCCAAGCTGGAGATGTGTCCGCCTACATTCCCACCAACGTGATTTCTATTACTGATGGACAGATTTTCTTGGAGTCTGAGTTGTTCTACCAAGGTCAACGCCCTGCCATTTCCGTCGGTCTTTCCGTGTCTCGTGTCGGTTCCGCCGCTCAATACAAGGCCACTAAGGCCGTTGCCGGTACCATGAAGCTTGAGCTTGCCCAGTACCGTGAGGTCGCTGCTTTCGCCAAGTTCGGTTCTGATCTTGATGCTGCCACTCAGCAACAGTTGAACCGTGGAGTCCGTCTTTACGAACTTCTCAAGCAGGGACAATACCAGCCCTATGAACCAGAGGAGGTCGTTGCCTCTCTCTTCGTTGGAGTTAAGGGATACTGTGATAGGATTGATGTTGAACACGTGCAAGCTTTCGAGGAGGCATTCGTTGCACACATGAAGGGAGCTCACTCGTCAGTTCTCAAGGAAATTGTCGATGCTGGATATGTTCTTACCGAGGGAGCTGAGAAGAATCTTCACGAGATTGCTGAAGATTTCACCACCGGCTACAGTCCTTAAATAGATTTGTAGACTTTGTTGACGATGGATCGCTTTTTTTCTGATACTCGTTATTAGAAAATTTGGAAACCCACAAATGTAGAAATAAATATACTGGTGTGGACTCAAGGAAAAATTATACTTACACCATAACTGAGTTAGTTATTTTGGTATTTGCGTCAGGATGTTTCCTTTCGCTCCTCGTGCGTTTACCTTGCTTCAATTTCCTCACTTGCTTTTCTGCTTGTTTGGCTCTAGAACGAGGGTCAGCAATTGCTGATTTATACTTTTCCGTCAATGCAGCGATTTCGCCATTTTCTGCATCCTTACCGTGTTCTGGTGTTGTTGTTGCAGTTAAGCCTAAGCCTGAAACATCTAAATCCACAATTTCAAGAATATAGGCACCCTTCTCATGATCATACCTAGCAAGGCAATCTACCATTGTCCCAATACTTGCTCGCTCGGCATCTGGAGCAATAGCCACTATGCCACAAATTTGTTGACGATTTCCGTTGTTCTGAGTATCATCTGATGATACATGAAATTGCTCGAGAGTTGCTTCTGCAACTTCACCACCGACAACACTTTGTCTCTTTCTTTTCTTCCCTATAGAAAGTCGAAGGGGAAATGACTGCTTATCATCGTTCAATCTGTCTTGTATATTTTGGATGGAAGTAACTCCGTCATAATGTTTGCACATGGGTCTTTCTTTCACACGAGTTTGCTTCGTTTTTGGTTTCTCCTTCGAAGCTTGATGACTCGTCATCCATCGACCGATGCTATCTCCAAATAGAATTGCTACATCTAACTTTTCATTCTCATCGAGACTATTCCGTGCTTCAACTCTGTCATTCAGAGTTTCGTGGCAACAAACTTTTGTATCCGATTCTGGTTCTTCCTGAAGCAGCTTCTTCTCGTCTGATGTGTGTTGTATATTATTTGGTGTACTCTCATTTTCAGTGTCAGCATTGACTCCAAAAATCCATCGTCACTGCTGTCGTCATCATTACCACTGGCTTCCACGTTGCCACCGAGTAGATTTGTGTGGATGATTGTTTTGAATTCAAGGGATGGCCATCATCTAATTGTGATTCATTTGGGTGTGATAACGAGTCATCCTTATCTTCATGAACTGGATTATCGGAAGCTTTAAAACTGCCGTCAGCAGCAGAGTCGCTGCAAGATGATGAAGAAAATGAAAGAGCATCCTGCTCAATTGCAAGGAGATCGGCTGCGTCGAAGATATCCATTACAAACTACTGCTACTACAAAAATATTATTATGTCAAACGAGATTTAGCGACAGTACGGTCGATTGGCCCAAACCTATGTACTTTTTAAGCGGTGAAACGTAAGCACTTATTCATACTATTCCTACCGTAGAAAAGGAGGAGAACCTGTGACAGTAAAAACTGAAGAGGGACCAAGGCCGCGGTACTTATTTTATGGTATGTATTGTACACAGGACGGCAGAAGGATTGGATATTGGACAAAATGGATGTGCGCTCTTGTTGTCATGAGCCGAAGCCGTAATTGCATTATCTTTTAGACATCCTCATTGGATTGATATTAAAAGTTACCATAGTTAGTGATAAATAATGACATACAATAATAATAAGTTTCACAATGCACTGAGGCTCGTTTTGGTCATATCGGCGTCGCTACAACGTCGTAGGTGACCTGATGAGGCCCAATTTGGGTCGGCTGAACGCGCTACTCTAGTACCATATCGTATCTCACGCTGTGAATATGACAATCAACAGCTTCTAGTGACCCATCATAGTTGACCATGATAGTATAGAAGCATCTTTATCACGGCTTAAGTATTTGTTGGTCGTATCGGCGTCGCTACAATGTCGTAGGTGACCTGATGAGGCCCAATTTGGATCGGCTGAATGCGCTACTCTAGCACCATATCGTATCTCACGCTGTGAATACGGCAATCAACAGCTTCTAGTGGCTCATCATAGTTGGTAATGATAGTATAGAAGCATCTTTATCACGGCTTAAGTATTTGTTGGTCGTATCGGCGTCGCTACAACGTCGTAGGTTACCTGATGAGGCCCACTTTGGGTTTGCGTCGGCCTTATGCGCTACTCTAGCACCATATCGTATCTCACGCTGTGAATATGACAATCAACAGCTTCTAGTGGCTCATCATAGTTGGTAATGATAGTATAGAAGCATCTTTATCACGGCTTAAGTATTTGTTGGTCGTATCGGCGTCGCTACAACGTCGTAGGTGACCTGATGAGGCCCAATTTGGATCGGCTGAATGCGCTACTCTAGTACCATATCGTATCTCACGCTGTGAATATGACAATCAACAGCTTCTAGTGACCCATCATAGTTGGCCATGATAGTATAGAAGCATCTTTATCACGGCTCAAGTATTTGTTGGTCGTATCGGCGTCGCTACAACGTCGTAGATGACCTGATGAGGCCCAATTTGGATCAACTGAATGCGCTACTCTAGCACCATATCGTATCTCACGCTGTGAATATGACAATCAATAGCTTCTAGTGACCCATCATAGTTGGCCATGATAGTATAGAAGCATCGTTATCACGGCTCAAGTATTGGTTGGTCGTATCGGCGTCGCTACAACGTCGTAGGTGACCTGATGAGGCCCAATTTGGATCGGCTGCATGCGCTACTCTAGCACCATATCGTATCTCACGCTGTGAATATGACAATCAACAGCTTCTAGTGACCCATCATAGTTGGCCATGATAGTATAGAAGCATCTTTATCACGGCTCAAGTATTTGTTGGTCATATCGGCGTCGCTACAACGTCGTAGGTGACCTGATGAGGCCCAATTTGGGTCGGCTGAACGCGCTACTCTAGTACCATATCGTATCTCACGCTGTGAATATGACAATCAATAGCTTCTAGTGACCCATCATAGTTGGCCATGATAGTATAGAAGCATCTTTATCACGGCTCAAGTATTGGTTGGTCGTATCGGCGTCGCTACAAACGTCGTAGGTGACCTGATGAGGCCCAATTTGGATCGGCTGCATGCGCTACTCTAGCACCATATCGTATCTCACGCTGTGAATATGACAATCAACAGCTTCTAGTGACCAATCATAGTTGGCCATGATAGTATAGAAGCATCTTTATCACGGCTTAAGTATTTGTTGGTCGTATCGGCGTCGCTACAACGTCGTAGGTGACCTGATGAGGCCCAATTTGGGTCGGCTGAACGCGCTACTCTAGCACCATATCGTATCTCACGCTGTGAATATGACAATCAACAGCTTCTAGTGACCCATCATAGTTGGCCATGATAGTATAGAAGCATCTTTATCACGGCTCAAGTATTTGTTGGTCGTATCGGCGTCGCTACAACGTCGTAGGTGACCTGATGAGGCCCAATTTGGGTCGGCTGAATGCGCTACTCTAGTACCATATCGTATCTCACGCTGTGAATATGACAATCAACAGCTTCTAGTGACCCATCATAGTTGGCCATGATAGTATAGAAGCATCTTTATCACGGCTTAAGTATTTGTTGGTCGTATCGGCGTCGCTACAACGTCGTAGATGACCTGATGAGGCCCAATTTGGATCGGCTGAACGCGCTACTCTAGCACCATATCGTATCTCACGCTGTGAATATGACAATCAACAGCTCTAGTGACTAGTGACCCATCATAGTTGGCCATGATAGTATAGAAGCATCTTTATCACGGCTCAAGTATTGGTTGGTCGTATCGGCGTCGCTACAATGTCGTAGGTGACCTGATGAGGCCCAATTTGGATCGGCTGAATGCGCTACTCTAGTACCATATCGTATCTCACGCTGTGAATATGACAATCAACAGCTTCTAGTGACCCATCATAGTTGGCCATGATAGTATAGAAGCATCTTTATCACGGCTCAAGTATTTGTTGGTCGTATCGGCGTCGCTACAACGTCGTAGGTGACCTGATGAGGCCCAATTTGGGTCGGCTGAATGCGCTACTCTAGTACCATATCGTATCTCACGCTGTGAATATGACAATCAACAGCTTCTAGTGACCCATCATAGTTGGCCATGATAGTATAGAAGCATCTTTATCACGGCTTAAGTATTTGTTGGTCGTATCGGCGTCGCTACAACGTCGTAGATGACCTGATGAGGCCCAATTTGGATCAACTGAATGCGCTACTCTAGCACCATATCGTATCTCACGCTGTGAATATGACAATCAATAGCTTCTAGTGACCCATCATAGTTGGCCATGATAGTATAGAAGCATCGTTATCACGGCTCAAGTATTGGTTGGTCGTATCGGCGTCGCTACAACGTCGTAGGTGACCTGATGAGGCCCAATTTGGATCGGCTGCATGCGCTACTCTAGCACCATATCGTATCTCACGCTGTGAATATGACAATCAACAGCTTCTAGTGACCCATCATAGTTGGCCATGATAGTATAGAAGCATCTTTATCACGGCTCAAGTATTTGTTGGTCGTATCGGCGTCGCTACAACGTCGTAGGTGACCTGATGAGGCCCAATTTGGGTCGGCTGAACGCGCTACTCTAGAACCATATCGTATCTCACGCTGTGAATATGACAATCAATAGCTTCTAGTGACCCATCATAGTTGGCCATGATAGTATAGAAGCATCTTTATCACGGCTCAAGTATTGGTTGGTCGTATCGGCGTCGCTACAACGTCGTAGGTGACCTGATGAGGCCCAATTTGGATCGGCTGCATGCGCTACTCTAGCACCATATCGTATCTCACGCTGTGAATATGACAATCAACAGCTTCTAGTGACCAATCATAGTTGGCCATGATAGTATAGAAGCATCTTTATCACGGCTTAAGTATTTGTTGGTCGTATCGGCGTCGCTACAACGTCGTAGGTGACCTGATGAGGCCCAATTTGGGTCGGCTGAACGCGCTACTCTAGCACCATATCGTATCTCACGCTGTGAATATGACAATCAACAGCTTCTAGTGACCCATCATAGTTGGCCATGATAGTATAGAAGCATCTTTATCACGGCTCAAGTATTTGTTGGTCGTATCGGCGTCGCTACAACGTCGTAGGTGACCTGATGAGGCCCAATTTGGGTCGGCTGAATGCGCTACTCTAGTACCATATCGTATCTCACGCTGTGAATATGACAATCAACAGCTTCTAGTGACCCATCATAGTTGGCCATGATAGTATAGAAGCATCTTTATCACGGCTTAAGTATTTGTTGGTCGTATCGGCGTCGCTACAACGTCGTAGATGACCTGATGAGGCCCAATTTGGATCGGCTGAACGCGCTACTCTAGCACCATATCGTATCTCACGCTGTGAATATGACAATCAACAGCTCTAGTGACTAGTGACCCATCATAGTTGGCCATGATAGTATAGAAGCATCTTTATCACGGCTCAAGTATTGGTTGGTCGTATCGGCGTCGCTACAATGTCGTAGGTGACCTGATGAGGCCCAATTTGGATCGGCTGAATGCGCTACTCTAGTACCATATCGTATCTCACGCTGTGAATATGACAATCAACAGCTTCTAGTGACCCATCATAGTTGGCCATGATAGTATAGAAGCATCTTTATCACGGCTCAAGTATTTGTTGGTCGTATCGGCGTCGCTACAACGTCGTAGGTGACCTGATGAGGCCCAATTTGGGTCGGCTGAATGCGCTACTCTAGTACCATATCGTATCTCACGCTGTGAATATGACAATCAACAGCTTCTAGTGACCCATCATAGTTGGCCATGATAGTATAGAAGCATCTTTATCACGGCTTAAGTATTTGTTGGTCGTATCGGCGTCGCTACAACGTCGTAGATGACCTGATGAGGCCCAATTTGGATCGGCTGAACGCGCTACTCTAGCACCATATCGTATCTCACGCTGTGAATATGACAATCAACAGCTCTAGTGACTAGTGACCCATCATAGTTGGCCATGATAGTATAGAAGCATCTTTATCACGGCTCAAGTATTGGTTGGTCGTATCGGCGTCGCTACAACGTCGTAGGTGACCTGATGAGGCCCAATTTGGATCGGCTGAATGCGCTACTCTAGTACCATATCGTATCTCACGCTGTGAATATGACAATCAACAGCTTCTAGTGACCCATCATAGTTGGCCATGATAGTATAGAAGCATCTTTATCACGGCTCAAGTATTTGTTGGTCGTATCGGCGTCGCTACAACGTCGTAGGTGACCTGATGAGGCCCAATTTGGGTCGGCCTGAATGCGCTACTCTAGTACCATATCGTATCTCACGCTGTGAATATGACAATCAACAGCTTCTAGTGACCCATCATAGTTGGCCATGATAGTATAGAAGCATCTTTATCACGGCTCAAGTATTTGTTGGTCGTATCGGCGTCGCTACAACGTCGTAGATGACCTGATGAGGCCCAATTTGGATCGGCTGAACGCGCTACTCTAGCACCATATCGTATCTCACGCTGTGAATATGACAATCAACAGCTTGACTAGTGACCCATCATAGTTGGCCATGATAGTATAGAAGCATCTTTATCACGGCTCAAGTATTGGTTGGTCGTATCGGCGTCGCTACAACGTCGTAGGTGACCTGATGAGGCCCAATTTGGATCGGCTGACAATGCGCTACTCTAGCACCATATCGTATCTCACGCTGTGAATATGACAATCAACAGCTTCTAGTGACCCATCATAGTTGGCCATGATAGTATAGAAGCACTTTATCACGGCTCAAGTATTGGTTGGTGTATCGGATAACTGTGGCACAGATGCAATGACAAATGTTCAAAATGAATGTTAATAGATTTCATCACTAACTACTGAGTTTTGGAGGCATGGACTATGTACCATCAAATCCTTGATTGACATCCATGAAAAACATTTAAACACACAGCATCACAATATTCCTATAGAGTTCACATCCAAGCCCATACAATCAAGGATAGACTGATTGGGTTGAATATCAAGAATAGATTGAGACGAGCACAAGAAGAGGAAGAGGGTTGTCCTTCAGCCAGAATTGTAGCACCAAGACCAACGTTCAAGCTCTGAATGCCTTCAGTTTTTGACCTACTGCCAGTATCACCACCTACACATTTGCTATTCACACATGATCCACAGCACTCAGTATCATCTTCACATTGATGTCCATCATTCGCACACGCCCAAATCATTTCCCGGTCAAATTGGCATCCAGTTCCCTTTGCACAACTATTTTGAACCTCCAAAGGTGTGCACAATCTCCCATTTGGGACACTTCTACAAATGTCAAGCGCCTCGAGGAAGGTTCCCCGCTTACAAACTCCTTGAATCTTTGACCGCGCAAAAACTGCAGGATTATAGTTGGGGCATTTTTGTTTCCAAGGGCTAGAACAGTTGTCGCAATCACGGCAGCAACGTACTTCATGGATTTCGTTGACGAGGGCAACATCCCTGTCTCCTTCGCCACAGCCATCACCTCGTCCGCAGACGATGGCTTTGGATCCATCTTGGGGCCTTGGTTCGTCTTCCCAAAGCTCAAGAATATCTTGCTCTTGGAGAGGCTTTGACCACACCATGACATCATCAACCTCTCCTTCAAACATGTGTAACAATCCATCGTCATTGTCAAAATCCTTTCTATAGCCGTAGCCCCCAATATTCAAATGTCCAAATGTTTGGAAGAACATGTGGTTGTCACTACCATGCGTTTGCTGTGTTTCGCAACGAACGCCGTCGATATACAACTGTACCTCAGAGTATCTGCAGCTATTGAAGGGCATAATGACCGCAATATGATGCCATTGGTCATCCGCTAGCATCTTTTTCTCAGCTAGCTGAAATTTCCCACTATTTTCAGAGAATTGGAAATGAAGTTCACCGTTTTGTAACATTAACCGCAAAGAATCTTTTTCAGACGAACTCCAATTGGGCCCAAAATACAATAACATCATATTCTTTGAAGCCTCAGAAGTCTTCATCCACAATGCAATAGAATGCGCCATACCAGCAGTGTATGGCCCCACGCTAAAGACGCCAAATCGGCTGTTTGATGCGAACTTTCCAGCTAAAGAATTGGCTTGTCTACCAGGTACCAATTCAATGTTTGCCACTTGTGCATCATACTGCTCGCTGAATGATCCCATATTATGTATGCTTTCTGTACAATTGGTGTCCCTACAACTTGATATTTCGCGACCAAGCTGTCATCACTGTGCAATCCATGGATAGGTCTTGCATCGATTGCGTACATGCTTTCAAAATCAAAATGCAAAAGAGCTACATCATCATCCAGTACTTTCAACTCCCCAGATGATGAAATCTGTGGATCACTATTAGGATTGGATTTGTTGCTTGTCAATAGTCCACTCTGCACGTAATCGTTGTTGAACTTTTGGTTAGGTCCTACTTCTCTGTACTGTTTGATTTCAATAGTATCATCTGTAGTATTCACAGTTAGGAAGCTGGCCAATGAGTTACCACGTGATACAATCTGCAACAAGCTTGATCCTAGTACTTTCGACTTGGAAACTGTCACAGCATGAACTTCCCCTGCAAAGTAGACGTCTACATTGTATTCCTCCATAAGTCTCCAAAATGTACTATCAGTTTGATCATCCAAGAATTGTCCACTGCAACTAACTTTGCGGACCGGATGCAGGATTGGTACATGAGCTTCAACGAAAATGTGCTTGATAGGACTGTCTTGTCCTCTCGCAGCTTTCAGTACACTTTCAAACCATGTAGCGTGCAGCCCTTCTAGAGTGCGATAGCCCACCACCATATCCATTCAAGCGATCATAAAAATTTGATTTCCCATCGTTCATGAGTCTGAAAATGTCAAGAGAAATGAATAGACAATTCTTGCGGCGATACGCAAATGAAGTTCCCTGGAACCCACTATTTTCAGGAGGTCTAGAAGGAATGTTGGACACTGCTTCATTGAACTTGAACGATCCATCCTCATCTTTCATGAAAACTATCGATCCAACCTTGACGGTACGACGAGATTGAATCCAATTTGGACTTTTGGCCGCTGACTACGAAGCCACGGTTCCCTCCGATTTCATGGTCACCTACACAAGGAATCCATGTGCTGAAGCCTGCTTCTTGATACACTTCATTTGTTTTGGTGTAACTCGTCACAGCTGCATCATAAACAGCTTCGTTTTCATCTGAGTTTCCCGTGAGACTCATCAACTTTGCGTTGCTTTGACCGCCAAATGATACAACATCTCCAGGCGCAAGCACAATATCAGTATCCCCAACGTATTTATCTCGAATATTCTGCAATATTGTTGTCAACGTATTCTGTAGCTGAATGTCCGAAGGATTCCATAAAAAATTAGACATCGTATGCATATCAGCAATAACCAGGAAGGAGACATGATTGTCTCCGCTTCCACTCGCTGATGCAATAGAAATAGATGCCATCAAGCTAAGCAGCACAGTGGCGGCAACTGCCATACTATGAGTACACATTGGATTCATGGTACATAAAAGTAAATTTTGTATTTCCAATGCATCCATGCGATGTAAATTACAATATTATAACCATCCACCTACCCCTTGATCCGACTTGGCGTTATCGTTGTTGGAA
>JAHBBA010001092.1:0-15365 GCA_018806925.1 Skeletonema costatum | reverse complement strand
TTGAAAATATATCGCGACAATCCGGATAATTACAAGGTTGCAGCTGCGAACGTGCTCCGAGAATGGGGTCTGAAGATCTTTCGTCGAAATTTGTTGAGGGATTGCACAGCTCGTCTGCGAAAGAACTTCAATAAAACTGTGAAGTGCAAGTCAAAGAGTGGGAGTGTTTGCCAAGAAGAGACATCGGCATCAAGTCATTCATTGGTATGATACAAAGCATAATCCCCGGCGGACAAAGGATGGTAAGGTGACGCCCATCACTGTGGAACTATATGCTATGACAAACGTACTGTGGCATGCGGCTGAGGCGACTTGGTTTGAGTATCCATCTGGATCTCAACTAAACTATTTCAGGAGATTCCCTCCCTTTTATCAGGTGGTAGCTAGGGACGGCGTACGTGTCCATTTTGAGAAGGAAGGGCCTGATAAGATGTCCAGGCAGCGTCCAATTGAGGATGAGACATTGCGTGAACGAGTTAAAAAGAAACTGGAAAAGGTCGTGAATAGGAGATATGTCGTAGAGGCGGTAATCTCGTTGAAGTCGTTGATCAAGTATTTCCCTGTGGAAAAGGGGGAGGATGATATTCGCATGGTGTACGATGCCACTGCGAATGAGCTCAACGATGCAGTGTGGGTCCCATCATTTTGGCTACCGACGGTTGAGTCCATGATTAGATCTTTCGACGAAAACTCTTGGATGATGGATTGTGATATTGGGGAACAATTCTTGAATTACCCTCTACACAAAGATGTTTGGCCATACACTGGTTTAGATTTTGGCCCTATTCTAAGTGAGAAGGACTTGGAAGACGGCAAGGCTAGGTGGTATCACTGGATACGGATGCTTATGGGTTTTAAGCCAAGCCCTTTTATAGCGGTCAAGATGACGCTTGTAGCAGAAGAAGTAGTTAGGGGGGATCGACATGATGAAGATAACCCCTTCCATTGGACCACCACCAGGACGAATCTACCTGGATCCGCTGATTATGACCCAGGAAAATCGTGGATAGCAAAGATTCGAAAGGACGGCAGATTGGCTGCCGACTTGTTCACATTTGTGGACGATGAGAGGGTGAAGGGACCGGACGAGGATATCACTTGGAAGGCCGGTCATCGCTTGGGATATATACAAGCCTATTTGGGTATTCAGAATGCAGCGCGTAAATTACGAGCTTGCACGCAGACGCCTGGTGCTTGGGCTGGGTCTGTAGTTCATGTGCTTCCGGAGTTTGGGGTTTGTGTATTGACCTCCCCGGAGAAATGGAACAAACTCAGGGATATTCTGAGGAAATGGCTTGATAGGATAGATAGTGGAGAGGAGAAACTCGATCACAAGGAGTTGCTCTCTGACAGGGGTTTTCTTGTGTATGTAACTCGGACGTATCCAGCGATGGTGCCGTACTTGAAAGGATTTCATCTTACTATAGAAAACTGGCGTGAGAACCGTGATGTTGATGGTTGGAAAATAACATCCAAGGGTGTGGAGGACGACACGATGTCAGCAGAGATGAGGAGGCCGAGGATGAGGCAGCTGTAAATCACAAGATGGAGGAGGACCTCCAGCAGACGTTTACGCAACATGCTCCTGAGGATGGACTCACGAAGGCAGCTCCACGCTTCAGGGAGGATTTACTTTCCCTCATGAAGCTATCGAATTTTGAGCTGCCTCCACTTCGGCTTGTGCGTGGCAAGGTTGTATTCACTGCAGTATACGGCTTTGGCGATGCCTCAGGGAAAGGGTTTGGATCGACCGTAGGAGACGGTAAGAAGGATGTCTCTTACCGCATGGGCATTTGGGGTAAGGACATCGAGGATGAGAGTTCAAACTACAGAGAGCTGAGAAACTTGGTTTGAGACAGCTGAGGAGGAAGCTCGAAAGGGAAACCTGTCGAACACAGAGTTCTTTTTGTTCACTGACAACTCTACAGCGGAAAGTGCATTCCATCGAAACAATTCATCATCAAAATTGCTTCATGCGTTGATCGGCCCTCGGGGCCCCGGAAAGATGCAGCAAAGCGGAGTCCGGGGAACCGGAGGTGCCTCCAATTCCATATACAGGGTTTGAGCCAAAACGAGCCAACTCCATTCTACAGGAAACCACGTAGGAATTAGTAACGAAGGATTTAGGAGATTTAAATCTTGGATGACACGTAGAGGCTCTGTAGACCATACCGGCGTAGGTTTTGTAGTGATTCCTACATAGAAAGCGAGAAGTACCTGGCTTAAACGCGCTTTTTGATTGGCTATATCCCTCATTTTGAGAAAGAGATACCGGAAAGATGGGTGGTTTAGATGGTCCGCATTCTCGAAATCAGTCAAATTGATATGTTTTGATGGAGTTTCGACTGCATCTCAAGCATTGTGGTGGCAATCTTGCTTCTTCCTTTCACTTATCCGCTGGCTGGAAAAATGCACGTCTTGCAAATATGTCACAGCTGTTGATGCTAGATGCATCTGCAAGTGTGACACAGATCTGTGCGCTCTGTTGTTGTTGCTGCTGTTATTGTTGCGTGCTTGGAATGGCGGATTGGCTGAAGATGATGTTCGATAGTGATGGCTAATTGTTGCATGACAGTGTGGCGGTTCAGTAATTTAGTTGACTTGGTTGTTCGAGTGAGTGTTCGTCGAAGTGTTTTTGTTAGTCTCTTCTCTCATGCCACTATGTATTCGCCAGATACTAAATAAACCGGTCGCCGGTTTAATTCTCAGATAAATAAATGTTAGTCTCTTCTCTCATGCACTATTCGCCCAGAAAAAACCAGTTTCTGGTTTTATTGCGGACGGAGCTTCTGGCCTCCCGCCCCCACGCTTCTCCCCACAACTTTGTTGACGTTGGATGTGATCCTCCTCTGTTGGTTTCGATGATCAGCGTTGCCGGTTAAATTGGCGGAAGCTGATAGTAATCCCTTCTGACCTCTCCCCCCGCGGTTCTCCCCCCACGCTTTGTTGGAGTTGGATGTGATCCTCCTCTGTTGGTTTCGATGATCAGCGTTTCCAATCTTACTTGAATTGCTGCGTGTTTAGCTTGCATTTTGAGCCAGCGGTGTTGGTTTTCTTTCTCCCTTTCTGACATTGCTAAGCCATTGGTGATTGCTTTATCCGTAAGGGTGACATGTACATCTGCTGCACGTTGGTGCTGTTGCTCTTGCTGCGCTGCCGCTGCTTTTGTTTCATGCGTTGAAAAGATGGCATTCGACCGATGTTAATTGTTATTTGTTGCCGTCACTTAATTAATCTAATCTCATCATCACACTCGTTTTATGCGTATCATTATTATCCACTACTCCTCCGATAAAAGATGTGGATTGCCAAATATCTATTGCGGCACATACTCCTCTTGATAGAGATGTGTGAGGATGTGTGGTGTGCATTTGCGATGTCGTCATGCAGGCAATTGTTGTGCCATGCTGTTAAGGGTGGTGGAAGAATGAAGGCGATCGACCGAATCCAAATAATTTGTGGTTTGATGTTGGCTGCATGACAAAATAATTGTATTCTAATGGCACTCCCCCACCCTTCAACTCGGTGGCTATTCATTGTCGTGTCGATACATCGCCGGCGATATGTAGAGCCGTAGATCATATCAACTAGCTTGATACGTTGAAATCGCCGCATATCACTCGCTGCGCCGTGGCGATGGGATCAAGATACACGTGCTGACCACTAATTAACTCCCGGCGGTTGCCTTGTAAGCGCAGGAAACATACCATCTCGCCATGGTTGTTTTCTCGGAGAAACTCCAAAAAATCTTTGAGAAGCGACGTGGATGGCGCGCAAAACCGAAGAGGGGGCGGGGGGCGAGCACACTTAGCCAATTTAGCAAAAGACTAAGAGAAGAGAGAATGACATAGCATTGCAGAGCAACTTTACAGTCGGATACCCTGTAAGAAAAACAATTCCCAGAGACATAATGGGAGAGGCCCCGAGGGCCCGCATTACAGCACAGAACACTCTCACCACTTGGCACGCTGACAGGCTGTACGGCACCATTTTGATACTCCGTTTGAGAATGTTGGAAGTGGAGCACAGCGTGATCATACATCTGATACATGTGTCAGGGAAAAGAATGATGGCTCAAGGTACGGACGGGTGTTCCCGGGGAGCCAGGTTGGAGGGAGTGATGGCCGGCGAAAGTATGTTGTCTTTTATTCCATTACATGAGACAGCAATAGAGCGGCATCCGCCTCTACTGGATTGGGTGAGGTCTTGGACCGGAAGGGATCAGCTAAATCCTCTTTCCACGGACGACTGGTTCGAACGAGCCCATGGAATAATTGGGGGTCAACTGGATGACAATGGAATTTGGATGCCGATACATGAGAAGGGTTATAAACTTCACTTGTGGGCACCGCCACCAGCAATAGCAGATGTAGCCTTGGAAGAGCTACTGAAGGCTCGACACAAACGCACCGACACCTATCATGTTCTGTTGTTCCCTCGGTTGATGTTGCCACGATGGCGGCGATTGTTTAACAAAGCTTGTGATCTCAGTTTTTCTGTGCAACCTAACAGAAACTTTTGGCCCGAATCAATGCACGAACCGTTGTGGGTTGGTGTCGTTCTTCCTTTTACTTTACACAGGCCATGGCAGCTCGGGAGAGCCCCACTTGTGGTGGACATGGAGGGGAAATTGTGCCAAATGTTTCGGGAAGGTCGAGGCGATGGACGGGATATTTTGTGCAAACTTCTTAGCCTCCCGAAACGGTTGGCCAAGGTGTCAGCAAGCGTGGCATGCGGAATGCTACACATGCCTGGGCCAGGGAAAATTTCCTCTAGAAGAACTGGTAGATGAGGAAGGGAATGTGTGGCACACGCAAGAAGAACATGAGAGGCGTGTGAACTTTGGAGTTAAAGGAGCGCACTTGGTGGTACCGTTTCAGTGTGAGATTTGTTGGTTGCGTCAGTTGGAGAAACGTGATCCAACTTCAGCTGACTCCGACTACATCATGTACATTCGACGTGTAAATCTTGACGCTATTGCTGGTCGATCGAAGAAAACTATCAGTGCTCATAACAACAAAATGGCTCGGATTATTGGGAACTTCAAGGCATTGGGTAAGACCCCGTCTTACCCACCTCGTGGACCGTTTCCCAATGAGGATTGTGTAGGCATGGGTATAGCTGTGGACATGCAGTATGAGTCGGTGCATGCGATCGGAAGGATCAGGGACCATATTCAATTATCTTCACTGCGTCAGGTGAGGTCTACGTACACAGTATCATACCAATCATCTGCAGGGGGCTTGCAGGAGGGAGCAGCTTTTTCCAAGGGGAAAGGAATGGTACGACCAACTAGATGCCCAACGCAGTCTCAGTTCTTCAGTGACTTCTTGAGGGGGTGTGAATTGCGTATGGGTTCTGAGAGTAGGGCCAATCAACCTATCTCCATCAGGGCAACTGTTGAGATTCTTCGGAGGATCCGAATGATGGCAGCAGATGAAACTGAGAGTGACCTTGCCTTATCCAACTATTACTACAGGGTAGGAGCTATGCTTGCGGTGCTCACAGCGGGATCTCTACGAGGATATGAAGGTTTTTACGTTTGCCTCACTGGGCTTCGGAAAAATCTGAGGTCAGGAAAGAATGGCGTATTTTATGTTGGCGCATGAGAAGTATCTCGAGTGGGTGAGTTGATTGTTGAACTCATGAATGCGCTGTTTTTGGTTGGTGTTGGTGTATTTACTCACTATGCTTGTCGTGCCTTCTGTACTTCTCAAAGGGTGCACTAGGGAAATGTGATAGCTTGCTCAAGTTTGTTGACTTCATGAAGAAGCTGTGGCATGAGGGTGCGATGTCGTAACTCGCAACAATGCCTACAAAATGCTGTCACAGGCGATCCAGATAGATGTGTGATAGAATAACGCAAGCGAATGTATGAGTTGGTAGCTTTCAGCTTGCACCCTCACGAGTTCCTGATCTCCACGTTTCACTTCGCACTAGCAAGACGATGTACGTGTGTTGCATCTCCAATTTTATTGTAACAATATTATCTTAGGAAATCTGTAAGAATTGTTGAGCTAATGCCTTTATGTAGTATCCCACTAATATTCAGAATATCAATCTTTTGCTGTCTTGTGCGCGATGCTCTGCTCTAAAGATCGATGAACTAGTTGCTGATTCTGTTTTCAAGAGGATGTTTTTGTGCGTCAGATCTAGAGAGCTGGGCTGCATTTCACATGGAGTTTGGGAAAGGCAGTTTCAAGTCAGTCTCAATACTGGACAGACGCGGCAAAGTACATTAGTGTTGGGGTGTCTTGTGTCGGGTCTTACTTGTGTAACTTTCATTCAGGCCGCTTCCGTTCCAGACAACCTGAGTATGTAGGGAGAAGCCAGATAAATGCTTACATCAGGCACCGCGGTAGCGGAGCCACTTGATGCGCACGCCTTGGAAGATGGCGACGCGCGAGGAGGGGGAAGATTGTTGAGCTGCGAGCTGATTTCCTGGGGAAAGCCGAACCTGTTTCCAAGCGAGCGCTGACAGACGCGAATTCATCTCATCTATCGCAGAACTTTATGCCCTGTAGGTCCAAGCTAACATCACAAACAATGGTATGAAAAATAACGAACTTCGTACAATGAATATCTAATCATTATAATTGCAGATACAGCATACAGCATGTGAATCTTGTAAAAAGTGGCTACACACAATCATGACGGTGCCGAGGGGATCCTAAGATTTAGACATGGCAAAAGAGCAAGAGCATCCGATGAAGACCGACGTAGGTCGGCTACTCCTATAAATTCTTTAGTTAGGATTGGAAAGGCTCAGACTTGTAGATTGTAAGAGCATCTGTAGCCTTGAATATCGGGGAAAGCGTTCATGAACACAACACTCTGCTCGCCGTTCCACTTACGTAGCACTAAACATGGTAATAAATGCTATGAATTAGAACTCACGATGTATCACTCACCGCGGACCGCCTCATTCCCCTCGCTCACTCACTCAGCCATTTGGGTCATCAAGGCGCGACAGGCCGGTCAGTCTTACAGGCATCTAGCTAGGTAGGTCAAAATAGACCTTGTTCCATAAGCTTCCCCGCTTCTCCTGCGCCTCAAAGGATTTTTGAACGAGATTGTTTTTTCAGTGCGCGCACTCCCACGTGCGCCGTCTGTCCGATCTCACACACAACACTAACAAAATGAACAAACCGTACCAACCAGCCTCCATTTTGGTCTCCAAAATCAAACCGGACCATTTCGGGAGACCACAAATATTTTTGGAGACCAAAATGGTCCGACATTTTTGATCGACAGTGTTTAGCCATTACTACGCCAATACTACATCAATCCTCTCGGTTCAAAGACCGATATTATTCCATTCAGTTAGTTTAGAACGCATATGCAACATGGGTTGATGACATTCCAACCACTCGCCGAGATATTAGGGGCGTCAAATAGGTTGCCCGGGCGTGGATGGCCGGCAAATGAGGCGATCTCGAATCACAAAACACACACCTCACAAAAAGCACCTCCACCATGGTGCATCACATGGCATTATCAGTCATGTAATAAATAATAACAACAACTCCAACATGCATTCTAACCCAATTTTTTGTGCTGAATCCGTTTTTGATGTCGGCGGGGGCCGATTCTCTACGGTTACGGCTTTATGACGACATGAACATAATACATGTAAATTCGGCATGTTCGACATCAGCAGAGCCGACCTCATATGATGATACCGACGGAAGTACGATGACCCCACGCAACAACATTCGATAGTGTATGTCTTTGACGAAGTAATGATGACTTGGTAGCCGCTATATCGGCCAAGAAGTCAAGATCATCGCATAGTCGCAACGCAGCGGCTTGCTTCAGGAGAGCATGCCGATCACCAATTTCACCGCCGTAGGGGGGACAGCTATCAATGCATTGCAGGCACCAAACGTCACCTCTCGTCCCAACATGATATTAAGTGGCAAATGGGGTGATATTTGGGGTGGGAAATGTCAGAGACCTCCCTCAAATGCTATGTCAAAGAAAGAAGTTCATAACGATCAGCAACAGGGTAAATAAGCAATAAAATAGAGAGGTATCAATCATTTCAAGTCACCCAAGACGCCCCAAATGTTTTATGGGTATATATTGAGTAAATGACGTATGTATATTGCAGTGAGGCAGTCTTGACTGGCCAAAGTATATGTAGATTGAGTGAAATATGGTGATTTTATGCCACTAATGGTGAGTATTATTTCTCTTCACAGACGATGATTCCTAGTAATCCCAACAACAGACACGTAGCCAATAATATCTACTTCGAGATAATCATCACATCATAGGTGTATTCATTTCGTGTGTGGTGTTGGGGGCATAGGAGGAGAGACCATCATGGAGAGGATCTTTTTGAGCTCAGAATTGGAGGTGAGGAGGAAAAAGAGACCAGAGCGAAGAACCCTCTGTAGAATTGCAACGTAGGAATCAATACATTATTTTGGAGACCAAATTGGTCCGACATTTTTTTAGCTTTTTGGCCGCAGCCGAGTTACCTCAATCATGGCCACACGACGCCCTAGTAGAGGCAGTTGCAACACTGTAGAGACCAAATATCGACTCAAGCACTTGAGGCAACGGTATTAGTTAAGTTCTGATGTGCTTACACTATCACTGAGCCCATCAGAACCCTCCAAACTATTGCGCTGAAAATGACCCTTTTGGGGACCATTTTGGGGACCATTTTGGTGTGACCTACGGCTAGGGCTTGACTACGGAGGGTCAAATGGGGTATCATATCGTCTTGTAACCATTTAGGGTGAGTTTTATGGCAGTACCAAACAGCCTAGAGGGTTTGATATCGCAGGGGGGTTTGGGGTAAATCGGTTGTCAGATCGCTAAAATTAGCGAGAGCTCGTCGTAACATAGCACAAGTATTGGCACATATATGTAACATTAACTATGATAAAATGACGCGCACGTGGGACGGCAAAAAACACCTCATTTTTGAACCACCTCAACACAAAAAAGCAACGGACAATGAGAGATAATAACTAAATCGCGAATCATGGGTCTATCCATCAAGAACTATTGTCGTATTGTGATCTTTGCTTGGTTGGAACGAATCTCCATGCTGTGAGGAGTTGTTGACTTGATGGACTAGCCGACAACTATGTATTACACTGTCTATCTCCAGGCAGATGAGCTACTCTTCCTTCCGAACGATTCCTTACAAGACGATCGCATGCCGAAAGCCAACAAGGGCCACCCAGATGGTATCTCACGTCCACTACAATAGCATCTCATGCGTTGAGTTCGTGTTGTCGCCGATGAGTATTCTGGGCGATGCAGCGCAGGGCATCAGTCGCCTGTGATGCCGATGAAAGAAAGATCAGTTGTCAACTCATTTGCTGCTGCATCAAAAAGGAGGGTTTTTTGCATCCGACAAGACATCAAATGTCATCAGAGGAGTCGTTGTCGCCGATTCGTAGGGAGAGATGAAGCCATGTCGATGCACAAATGCATCTGTAGAAGTGTCGACATTGACATTGTATTGATGTGAGATGTTTTTGTGTTCCATTTTTTGCTTCTCTACAGGGCATTTTCTCGTTTCTCGCAACCTAGGGGACGGTCATACTGATTCCTATTCCTTTTGTGTACGTAGGGTAGGTTGACCTAGGGGACGGTCGTACTAATTCCTATTCCTTCTGTGTACGTAGACTGTCCCCTGGGTCTCCACCAGCACAAACTAGCTGCCACTTTGACATGGTTGTTACTGTATCTATTTTTCTGTTGGGAGTCTCACCTTTCGGGACTCTGGACTAACTTCCGGGACTCCTTCGTGGGAGTCTCGCATATCTGGGATCAGGTTCTTGTATCTGGGATCGGGCTGGGATCCGGTTCTTATGCCATCTGCTCGCATCTGGCATCTGTTCTCTAGAGATCTACTGACTCGACGAAGAGTCGAAATCCTAAGTAAGCAGGTAACACGGCCTCCAAGGAGTGCCTCACCATGGTGATGCCACTTATTGGAGTATCTGTCTAACGTAACATTATATTGACTATTGCTTCTTGCTTATGAGGGTAGCGACTATCCGGTGGGGAGTATATTTACAACATACTCCAATAAGTGATTCTTCACTTTGAGGACTCTCGTCGAGCAGATGAGTGTTGGTGTAGCGTTTCAGGGCTAGTATTTCTTTGCAATCCGCTTTGCACTTGTCGTTTTGTTATCTTCATCTTTACCGCTGCTATTCAATCCAATTGCCTTATCAATCCATGAACTACATTTTTCAAATGATTCATCAGTAGTATTAGTTGGTACTCTCACAAAATCAAAAGAGGCGCGCTGCATGGAGCCGTTCTGCCCTGTTATGAGGAGAATAGAGTGGAAATGCGACGCGGGCCCTCGGGGCTGCATCCCATTCCTTGTGGTTGTGCAAGTATGCATATGCATAATATTATTGACATGGTACCCATCTATAAAGTTGCTCTGCAATAATGGGACCAATTAGTCACACTCCCAGTTATGATCCTGTGAGCCCCCATTCGAAACTTCAGCAAAACTCGCCACGCACTATCTTGTGAACATAATTATCTTCACGCACGCACCACCACCACAAAAAACGAACAAACATGATGGTGATGTCCCTATGCCATCACGCCAGCCGCCTGGTGTTATGCAGCGCTATGCATGGCTACCTTGATCAGTACCTAACGGCGCGTCGATGATTGATACGCAGCGATATGAACAGAACACTGTAGTTCCCCTGTAATTCGGCTCAACGTCGTCGGCGACGTGGTGATCGCCATCAGACATAACAATCGCCGCATCCAACAAAGCAAAAGCTATCACTGTCGATAGATCGCCGAAGAGGCATGGCCATGTTGTGCTCTGAAATAACAATAAATACGACACACATCGCATTTTATGATTTCGGTGAGCAGTAATTCATCTATCTACAAAACAATCAAAGCTCGAGAGATATTAGAATGGAGTGCCACTCCATTCTACTTCTATCAGTCATCACATAAGCACCTTCCCCCCCACAAACATTGAAGTTGGAAATTTTTTGGCAGCCGGTATCATCGAACAGAACATGATGAGTCAGGAGATAAGGGAGCAGTGCGAATAAACTTTCTTCTTCTACCGTGAACACAACCACACAACACGCATTTTGTGCTCGTTGGACGTCATCTTGGGGTCATCAGTCATCTTGTGCTTCGACTACTATAGAAAGCGAGCAACATGTCAATTGATAACAGAATGAAGATATATCCAAAAGAGAAAGAGTGTCAAGTTCGACTATGATAACATCACCTGACTCTGACATGCAACAATCAATCACTTCGAACAAGAACACATTTAATCATCTACAGCAACCATACATATCTCGAAACATCAACATTGCCAGCTGCAACTTACAGTAGCGATAGACACAGCGTCATCTACTACAACATACATATCCACAACAATTCACCACTCCATGCATCATCAAACGAAACAGCAACACAAAATCGGCAGTGTAAACAACTATCAGAGACCACTCGCACTGTGTTCAATACCTCTATATCAAAGTTACGCTTCAAACAAAGTTGATTGGCACTCATTTCATTGGAGTAAAACCGGAGGAAATTAGAATGGAGTGGCACTCTGTTCTACCGCCACCAGGCATTGAACCTTGGGACAAGAAAAATCCAACAGTGAGTAAAGATTCGTACGACCGAGAATTTGTGCAATCACCACTAACAATGTACATGTGAACTCCTTCCTTATTCTACACAGCACGTGCCCATACCGCCCTATACTCACATTTACGGCAAGGGTTGTTGCTCCGCAACTTTCATGCCACTGTAGATCGCATTGCGGTCACGATTCATCGATGTCAGGGGCTGGAGGCCGGATTTGACGAAGGAGATCGCTGGACTCGCATGGTGGTTGATCCGTCGGATACAAAATGGGAAATTAGCCAAAACCTTGGAACGATGTATTGCTCGAATAGCAGAGGCAAAATATTCGGCTCGAAAGACGAAATGTACCCGCAGGACAGTGCAATATATTGGACGGGGTGCAACATCTCCATGGAAAGAATACAAAATTGCAAGAGGAAGCAAGATGGACAGCCTTGCGAATCATTCAAGAAGCGGACGAGGTGGGTGACCCACCTGGAGGAGAAGGCGGAGAAGACTAAGACGAAGTACAACAAGAGAAAGATGGATGAAATCACAAAGACGACGTATGCGGCGGCAATGAGTGGAGATCTTATCCAGGACAGAAACGACCTCACGAGACGGATTACTGATATCATCACCAATCCGAACCAGAAGTGGAAGAAGGCAAAGGTGGATTATGAAATACCGCGAGACTATTTCTCCTAATTCAAATCGACAATGTGCTGGAGTATGACGAATAACTTATGGTAGTATATTTATGCTGCAGTAGACGGGAGATTATTAGAATGGAGTGGCACTCTGTTCTACTTTCAGCAGTGGGGAAGTCAGAAGGGGAGCAACTTGGGGGTGAAAACTGACATTTGGATCATTTATGCGAGAAATATTACATGCTAAATCCACCATTTTACCGTATTATGTCTTGTAATAGGGCCATCTAGCCAAAAAAGCTTTCTCACATTTTTCATTTAAGCCAGGTACTTCTCGCTTTCTACGTAGGAACAAATACAAATCCTACGCCGGTATGCTCTACAGGGCTTCTACGTGTCCAACAGGTAAATGATACAGCTAAATCCCCAACATATTGATTCCTACGTCGGCTCTACAGGGATTTTTTGACAGGATTTGACAGGATTTACCACCTATAGGGGAGGGCACCTCCGGCACCCCGAAATTACACGTTGCGCTCCATTCTGATCGGGGCCCCGAGGGCCGACAAGGCTAATGTTCATGTCAGAAGTGAAGCAGGCTATTCTGGATGCATACAACACTACACGAGACCAGGTAAACCAATTAACTATGGAGCAATGCGACAACGATGAGATTGAATACTACCCTGCTGGCGTCTTTGAAGATGGTCAGTTACATGGCGAGAATCTAAAAATGTGGCTAGGTGAGAACAATATAGAGCACAGTGTATTCATGTACCACAATGAAGAAAGTGACAGGGAAGAAAATAGCAAAAGGGACACATCGAATAATTTTGCTGCGCCACCACTCTACAAAATATCGGATTACGACAACGAAAAGGGAACAACAAGAGTACTACAGGTCCGGCAACAGCCGACTAATCAAGTGGAAGGATATATATTCATTGAGGAAGCTGAGCAAGGTATTATTTACAACCAGAACTTCTCAATTGAAACAGAAGTGGAGAACAAATAAGGCAAACGAAATGGGACAAGAACAGGGGACATCAACCAATTTACATAGCAGTAATTAGGGATTAAATTATATTTAAAGTTGACTGATATTGCAGTACTTTATAATATTCGGGCAGTAATCGGCTGTGACGGAGAACACCAAGGAATATCGTAGCACTAAAATCATAACGTACAAAACAGCTCTGGACTCCTCGACATGACAGGGAACAGTATAAGCAAACGAGGAGAAAACACAAACGCCCCACTCATTCAAATCTAATATCACATGAAGTAAGTCGCTTGGTGGCGACAGGCGAGTTATCATCAAATCCAACAGCTTGATTTGGTACTCAAGATAGCTAACCGATCGATCTCCAAACAAAACAACCTTGCTGCCAAACCCCCATCGATTATGTGAGACAAAATACTTGAATAAGTCCAACAAATCCCTAAATAAGCTAAATCCAACAATGATAGATGACAAAGGATCAACAGACAGGCCGAGCGAAGACAAGGGCTCTAACGTCGGTATCAAAGGTAAGAAATCACCACAACACCCAATGTTGTAAATTGAACAGAAGGTTGATAAGTCCAAAGTAACCCAACCACTACGCATAACTAAAACGTCCCACAGCCGCCAGAAACGGTCGTCAAACATAAAACCAGACCTGTTATGCCAATTCACCGCTAGGGCAGTAGAGATCAATACGCCGCCAGATGCAAAGAAGGATTCACATGAATCAATTTCCTGACTAACGACAGTCGAAGTGATAACTTCAATAGTACAATCAACTTTGCTGCGATAAACAGACCTAGCACCATTGAACAACTCAACATTCAATCGATGAATCAGAGTCAACAAAGACGCCAAACTGATGGGCTTGTTAACGCATGAGCGCGACGGAACTGATGAGTGCCAATCGACCATTGATGATAGAGGTGTGAGAAAACATATAGTATAACACTAGAACGAACAGAGCCGACTCATTGGTGTTACTCCTACACAAGTAAGATGATGATGTGGTGTTGACTGCAAATAGACTGTGAAAGTGGTGTGGTGGACAGAGCGAGAAAAAAGAATGGCGGAAACGAGAAAAGAAGTGCCATTGGCGACGAATAAAATGACACCACCAATAAGCCACTCTAGATGATGAAGAAGAGCAAAGGAAAGGACCAAGACAAGCAACATACAACACCCGACCTACCATGAACAATATAAGTATAGAACAACACGGGAGCAAAATACATAGTGCCGACACAATCACTGCATTGTCAAAAGAGCTTAGAATGGAATTAGGCCTGGCAGATAATGCACTGGGCAACGCTGTGGTAACAAAAATAATAAAACAAGCGAGCGGCGACAGTAAATTAGCAAAGAAGATTATTCCTGTGTACAGGACAGCAATAAAAGAACAATATCCCGACGACCTCGACGAGTTGATAATTCTTGATTATATGGATGACGAAGAGTATCACAAGACGAGAGCGCATAATATGAAAAGGCCAGCTTGTCGATACGAAATACGAAATAATGTGCCAAAAAACAGTATTATACATGCAACATTTGTGCTACAGACCAAGCCTAGAATGAAAGGAGAATAACCAGATAGAACGAAAACAAACCGAGGAAAAAGAACAAGGCGAGCCAAAAGACAGGACAATTAAAAGCAATTCCCACGTGTTATTGTGACACGAGTTATGCAACATATTACCTAGTGTGGCCTACTTCGCTTTGGCCGCCCTTACTCGCTAACTTCTTTGAATACAGAAGTGCGATAAACTGAGTGTATAAATGACTTAGCTTACGAGCATAAAGGGAAGAACCTACAGCCTGGGCAAGTAAAATAGTGGAGTTGCCAACATTTTAAAGACAGGAAACTTCGTCAGCGGGCAAAAAGGGGGGGAGCCAAAGTGTGAGCAGTTAAAATAGTGTACTATCCAGCTTTTTAAATGGAGATAAATAACCATACCAATAACACCAGTGAGAAGTGTAAGAAAACAGTCAGTATTGCAGAGCAACTTTATAGTCAGACTTAGTGACTAAATGATAGGAGACATGACAAACCAAGCACAAGGCCCAGCCACACAAAACAGCACACAACGCACACAGAGCACTGCAGA
>JAHBBA010001091.1:0-17603 GCA_018806925.1 Skeletonema costatum | reverse complement strand
GAAATGCGACGCGGGCCCTCCCCGGTGGCGGCCATTCCCATTCCTGGTGGTTGTGCAAGCTATGGCCATTATGCATATTACTTATTGGACATGGTACCCATCTATAAAGCTTGCCTCTGCAATCACTCCCAGGTTATGATACTGTGAGCCCCCCATTCGAAACTTCAGCAAAACTTCGCCACGCACTATCTTGAAACCATTGCTCCCGTTGTGTCAAATGCAGACGTATGACCCGAAGGAATGTGGGTAGATGAATGAATTATTCGATGTTGATAAATATATTGTTAGGAAGATCTATGATAGTAAGGGACTGCAGCCACACACAGCTACAGGGCTCAGGAACAGGAGTGTGGTGATGAGTCAGAAACAGAACATTTCGCAACAGAAACAGATGTTCACTCGCCGACGGCATCATCACCTCCGACCTGAGGGATTCAGGATTCCAGAGAACAGATTCTAGAGAATACCTAGGTAATGACCGCACTGGTCGTACTGGGCATTACACTCTTCCCCACCATGATCATTGATAGTAGATCAAGGAGAATGATAAGATGATAAATGCAACTACACTTCCTCAGAGAGGTTTGGCCAAAGCGTAGAGAGCGCGCTCATTTGTAAAGTAGACGAAGGGAAAATAGATAAAAAACCTTCTGAGGTAAAGCTCGAAAAACCTCAAGTTCAACGTTGGTGGTCACGTTGCGTCGCGTGGGGGACTCGCGGATTTATGTTCGATAAGGGATCACCCTACGAATGTTGATACGTTCAGTTACTCCCGGTCGAAGTAATATTGTTACTGTCCCATTCACATGGACTTGTGTGATATTGTAAGGGCCTGACGTTCGATTGCCAAGCTTGGTAGGTTTGTGTAATTTCTTAAGGACACGCATGCCCACTGTATAGTCGTAGCGCCGTCTCTTCGCGTTTGAGCGCCGTAGTGATTCATTGACGAACTGTTCACGGTTCGTGGTGATAAGATGCCAATCTGCAATCAGCGGAATGTTAACGAACATGTCCCTATTGAATGTCAAGGCTCCTGGCGAGCCATTTAGGGCTGTACTAATGTTGGATCTAAGTGCGTGCATCACTGTAGATAAAGCTGCATCGAGGATGTCATTTGCCTCTTGCATATTCTGAGGTGGATTAGACTTGAGCATCGTGCGCAAGATATTACCGACAGTCTGGTGCATTCGTTCGCAGACTGCGTTACTTTGTGGATTTCTTGAAGTTGTAGGGACATCCTTGATGCCCAATATTTCTAGTCTTCTTTGGAAGTCGTATCCCACGAATTCCTTCCCATTGTCGTGAACACAACGTTGAGGGAGTGGATAACGGCATAGCCATGCCTGAGTAAACTTGTCTCGGATGTGTCCCATCTCTTTATTGTCGATTCTAGTCAGCTCGACTAGATTAGTTGTTGTATCAATGCAAGTAAGAGCATTCATCAACTTCAACATTATTGACCTGAATTTTCCAAGGTCCTATTAGATCAACTGCAACCTCTGACCAAGGCTCAGCATTTAATTCGCGCTCTGGTAGGAATCCATAACCAGGGCCTGGCAGCTTCTCTCGCTGGCATATGTCACAATGATAGTTTTCGCAGTAGCTTCGCAGCTGTGGGTGAAAGTATCTCGCTTTCAAAGTGTCTCTGAGGCGTCTCGAGCCTGGATGACCTAGTATAGTATGATAAAATGTGAGTGTCTGAGGAATCATGTTCCTTGGTAATGCAATCTTCCATTGCGTATTGTTGTTGTCGCCAATTCTCGTATAGCAGACAATGTCGTGACCTTGTATTGGTCTAATGTGGTATTGTTGAGGAGAGCGTTGACTCAGCTCTTGCAACTCTTCATCAGCGGCTTGCATCTCAGCCACGTATTCCCAACGCAGAGGCGACTCTAGCCCATCTGCTTCTAGCGGTAGATTAAGGAAACAATCCACTAGCTCTGGATCGTCAAATATGGAAGTATAAGAGACCTTGCGGTCGTGTTGTTCTCCGTTATCTCGAACGGTACTTGGAACATCAACACTTGGCGTCAGCCACTCAGTGTGAAAGCTATGATGGTTTTCTTCGATCGTACTCTTCCCGACCATGACTGCATCTTCAGATACAGGAATGCGTATATAATGATAACAAAAGTCAAAGTTTGTCTCGTGCTTATCAGCATCTTCAAGATTAATAGCGAAGGATTCTGCACCAGCAGCGAAATTCTCTTCTTCAAGCTCAGGCTGAGCTGTACCGTGATCTTCAGTGCCGCTCTTCGGCACACGAGAAAAGGCATCGGCCAAGATATTCTTTGGGCCCGGAACGTAGTGGAGAGTAGGTGAATACTCCTCGACATACATTCGCCAACGCAGTACTCGCTGCGTGTTGAGATTTGTAAACGTAAGATTCTTGTGATCAGTGTGAATATGGAGTTCAGCGCCTAACAGCATCGTTCTGAATTCTTTAAGTGTCATAACAATCGACAAGAGTTCCTTCTCCATTGTCGTGTAGTTCTTTTGGGCACTATTCAGCTTGCGGCTGAAATAGGCAACAGGGCGATTGTCTTGCATGATTACGCTTCCCATTTGGTAATCGCTTGCATCTGTGTAGATATGAAAGGGCTTATTGTGGTCTGGATAAGCTGACATTGCATCCATGCAAAGGATGGTTTTCATTTTCTTGAAGGACTCGTCCATCTCGTCAGTCCATTCGAATTTCTTCTTGCCTGTCATGTCCGTGAGAGGCTTAAGTACGTGAGCACGTGAGGGCCACATGTCTTTGTAGTAGTTTACTGCACCAAGGAAGGTTCGCAAACCTTTGATGTCTGTTGGTTTCTGCATCTGCAAGATAGCATTAATCTTTTTCTTCCAGGGCTTCAAGCCGTCTGGTGTTAACCAATATCCAAGCCAATCGGTCTCTTGGACGCACCATTCGCATTTGAGCGGGTTGATAGTGAACCCGTTGTCCTGCAGACGGTTTAATACGGTTTTGAGAGACTTGAGGTGGCTCTCGAAGTCGTTTGAGAATACACCGATGTCGTCGATGTATGTGTCTGTCTCGTCTAAGTCACGCATGACTTCTTCCATTACTGATTGCGCGATATCTGGTGAGCACTTTAACCCCATGGGTAACCTTAAGTACTTGAACTTCCCGAAGGGAGTTGCAATCGTGCATAAATCTTGACTTTCCTCATCGAGCTCGAAAGTATAATATTGCATAGAAATGTCCAATTTCGTAAAGTATTTGTATCCCGAACGCTTTCGGAGGATATCATTGATCCGTGGTAACGGATATTGTTGTCGCCTGATTACTTTATTCAAGGCACGTAGGTCGCTAATCCAACGCACACGACCGTCTTTCTTTGGTATGATGAACGATGGGCTACACCAATCGCTTACTCCAGCGTATGTTAGCACTCCAATCTTGACTAAGTGCATCAGCTCCTTCTTAAAGGCTCGCTGGTGGATAGTAGGTACAGGATAGGCTCGCGCATGTACCGGTTGTGCATTAGGTTCAACTTCAATGTGAAACTTCTTGTGAGGATAAACCCCACGACTACCGTCAAATAATTTTGTGTAGCCGTTCAGCAGCTCTCTGAGACTCTGCTTTTGTGCGTCATCTAGTTGAGTTTGTTCACGGATGACGTCTTCAATATCGACTTGGTCGTATTTTGCTTCAAGTATCTCGCTTGCATAGCGGCTGACGTCACATCCTGAACTGATGTATGCGTCCATATAGTCGTAGTATTCGAACAGTTCTTCTTCCTCTTGGAGAAAATACGAATCAAACATATGATTGTAGTCGTTCGATGTGGTTGTGAAGGGATTGCGCATCGGCACTGTATTCCCTAACCATTCAATGAAGCCATTTTCGTAGTCTAGCTTCATGCCTAGCTTCTTGAGCATATCAGCTCCAAGAAGAACGTCATACTGGCACTTGGAGTCGAAGACCAAGGCCTTTGCTTCGTCGATAATGCGATTCTTATCGAACTCTGGTAACTTAATGTTGTGAAGTTTCACAACTTCCTTGACTTGCATGGTTCCTGCAAGAGTAGTTACTGGTCGCTCACTCTTGAGCTTCGTTGGTTGAACTTCACTTGGTAGAACACGTTTGTGTATCATAGTGGTGGTAGTTCCCGAATCTACTAAAACTCGTAGTAGTCGTGACGAGTTGCATAGGCCAATCGTTTTGGCTAACATGATCGTGATTGGTGTCATGTTGTCAGGCAACTCAGGTGCTGTCATCTTCGGCACAGGTATGTGATAGGTCACATCATGGATCTCGTCATGTTCTTCGAACTCGTCGTCAGAAAATTGATCAGGTAAAATATTAGTAGTTGTAGGACTGTTAATGTTAGTAGAAAAGCAATGGTGGTCAGCATGGCAATGAGTTTCAGTGTGGTCTACTGAATGATCTAGATTTAAATTCAAAAAGGCATCAACGTCGTTGATACTAGGGACTAACATAGGTCCGATTTCATGTTCTTCTTCTTCGTCGAATCCGTCGACTACTTGGAGGTTCCCCAATTTGGTGCTAACAGCACTCTTGGATCCTCGTTCGGCAGAGGAGTCAATATCGGATCCCGATCCGACATTTCCCGAGGAGATTACTTCGCCTTCATCATGGCTACGAGATTGGGAGGAATCATCTTCAGACTGATCAAGATGATGAGAATGAGAAGAGTACTTCTTCCCCTTCTTGTCTTGCTTCACCGAGCCGAAGCGGTCTTTGCTTTCCTCCAGGCTAATGGGAGGACCAAGACTTTGATGGCGGAATCATCAAATAACATGTTGGAAAAGATGCAAAATCGACGGGGACTTTGGCTTCAGGAATCGTACAGATTCGGCTTTTGCGACACAGGCAGGTATCGGCTTTCTGCAATGATTTATTGCTGTTTAAACAGTGCTCTGTCAATGCAGAGTATGACCCGAAGGAGTGGGTAGAATGAATATTCGATGTTGATAAATATATTGTTAGGAGATATTATGATAGTAAGGACTGCAGCACACAGCTACAGGGCTCAGGAACAGGAGGTGTTGTGATGAGTCAGAACAGAACATTCGAACAGAACAGATGTTCACTCGCCGACGACATCATCACCTCCGACCTGAGGGATTCAGGATTCCAGAGAACAGATTCTAGAGAATACCTAGGTAATGACCGCACTGGTCGTACTGGGCATTACAAACATAATATCTTCACGCACGCACCACCACCACAAAAAAACGAACAAACATGATGGTGATGTTCCCTTGCCATCACGCCAGCCGCCTGGTGTTATGCAGCGCTATGCATGGCTACCTTGATCAGTACCTAACGGCGCGTCGATTGATACGCAGCGATATGAACAGAACACTGTAGTTCCCCTGTAATTCGGCCCAACGTCGTCGGCGACGTGGTGATCGCCATCAGACATAACAATCGCCGCATCCAACAAAGCAAAAGCTATCACTGTCGATAGATCGCCGAAGAGGCATGGCCATGTTGTGCTCTGAAATAACAATAAATACGACACACATCGCATTTGATGATTTCGGTTGAGCAGTAATTCATCTATCTACAAAACAATCAAAGCTCGAGAGATATTAGAATGGAGTGCCACTCCATTCTACTTCTATCAGTCATCACATAAGCACCTTCCCCCCCACAAACATTGAAGTTGGAAATTTTTTGGCAGCCGGTATCATCGAACAGAACATGATGAGTCAGGAGATAAGGGAGCAGTGCGAATAAACTTTCTTCTTCTACCGTGAACACAACCACACAACACGCATTTTGTGCTCGTTGGACGTCATCTTGGGGTCATCAGTCATCTTGTGCTTCGACTACTATAGAAAGCGAGCAACATGTCAATTGATAACAGAATGAAGATATATCCAAAAGAGAAAGAGTGTCAAGTTCGACTATGATAACATCACCTGACTCTGACATGCAACAATCAATCACTTCGAACAAGAACACATTTAATCATCTACAGCAACCATACATATCTCGAAACATCAACATTGCCAGCTGCAACTTACAGTAGCGATAGACACAGCGTCATCTACTACAACATACATATCAACAACAATTCACCACTCCATGCATCATCAAACGAAACAGCAACACAAAATCGGCAGTGTAAACAACTATCAGAGACTACTCGCACTGTGTTCAATACCTCTATATCAAAGTTACGCTTCAAACAAAGTTGATTGGCACTCATTTCATTGGAGTAAAACCGGAGGAAATTAGAATGGAGTGGCACTCTGTTCTACCGCCACCAGGCATTGAACCTTGGGACAAGAAAAATCCAACAGTGAGTACAGATTCGTACGACCGAGAATTTGTGCAATCACCACTAACTATGTACATGTGAACTCCTTCCTCATTCTACACAGCACGTGCCCATACCGCCCTATAGTCACATTTGCGGCAAGGGTTGTTGCGTCGCAACTTTCATGCCACTGCAGATCGCATATGCGGTCACGATTCATCGATGTCAGGGGCTGGAGGCCGGATTTGACGAAGGAGATCGCTGGACTCGCATGGTGATTGATCCGTCGGATACAAAATGGGAAATTAGCCAAAACCTTGGAACCATGTATTGCTCGAATAGCAGAGGCAAAACATTCGGCTCGAAAGACGAAATGTACCCGCAGGACAGTGCAATATATTGGACGGGGTGCAACATCTCCATGGAAAGAATACAAAATTGCAAGAGGAAGCAAGATGGTCAGCCTTGCGAATCATTCAAGAAGCGGGCGAGGTGGGTGACCCACCTGGAGGAGAAGGCGGAGAAGACTAAGACGAATTACAGCAAGAGAAAGATGGATGAAATCACAAAGACGACATATGCGGCGGCAATGAGTGGAGATCTGATCCAGGACAGAAACGACCTCACGAGACGGATTACTGATATCATCACCAATCCGAACCAGAAGTGGAAGAAGGCAAAGGTGGATTATGAAATACCGCGCGACTATTTCTCCTAATTCAAATCCACAATGTGCTGGAGTATGACGAATAACTTATGGTAGTATATTTATGCTGCAGCAGACGGGAGATTATTAGAATGGAGTGGCACTCTGTTCTACTTTCAGCAGTGGGGAGTCAAAAGGGGAGCAACTTGGGGGTGAAAACTGACATTTGGATCATTTATGCGAGAAATATTACGTGCTAAATCCACCATTTTACCGTATTCTGTCTTGTAATAGGGCCATCTAGCCAAAAAAGCTTTCTCACATTTGGGCTTTAAGCCAGGTACTTCTCGCTTTCTACGTAGGAACAAATACAAATCCTACGCCGGTATGCTCTACAGGGCTTCTACGTGTCACACCGGTAAATGATACAGCTAATTCCCTAACATATTGATTCCTACGTTGGTTCTACAGGGATTTTTTGACAGGATTTGACAGGATTTACCACCTATAGGGGTAGGGCACCTCCGGCACCCCGAAATTACACGTTGCGCTCCATTCTGATCGGGGCCCGAGGGCCGATTATGTCTTCGACTCAGTGAGCTCGAATAATTTAGATTCGACACTGAGACACAACACTACGCTGCACTGGACTCATCGCCAATGCGGTGTTTTTGTAGTGCTATTTCCTACGCTCGTGGAGACTGTGGAGCCGAGCACAGCCGGGGTTGAGCAAAGCAACTAGTAGGAATGGCATTACGCCGCCAGATGTTATTACATACTGCTTATTACATCTGGGAGAACTTGGTGGGGGAAGTTTCAGAAGCGGTTCTGAAAATGGTCTGTCGTTAATACCTGTTGCAGCGGCAATCGGAGACTCTATGAATCGGAGATTCTAGGTCCTCGGTTATAAAGTTCTGCCCCCCAGTAATTCATTGTTCCTACTCAACGGGCGAAAGCATTGAGTCAACGGGCGAAAGCAAAGTACAGATCTATATACAGACATGCGTTGCTTCGTCTCGGGGAACGAGTCTGGCTGGGGCTCAGATCCGCTTTTCGGGTATCTCTTCCAGGATTCGGCAAATCCCTTCTACGAATATTTGATTACTTCAAGATTAGGAAATCGAGCTGGGCGATTCCCCCATTATAGTTGTCAGAGTTATCGCTGGTTGCTGCGATGCTCTGCGGTTCATGCTCCGAGAGACATCTCTCGGTTCACGTTCTTTAGTTTCACTTAAGGTTATTGGATGTTACTTTATTCTATCCTGTCCCACTTCAACTTGACTTGATCGCACAACGATGACACACCATCTCGTACGCCTTCAAGTTAAGCCGGTGTGGATGGGGAGAAAGAGAAAGCCAAGGTGAAGTGAGGAACAGCAGCCAAAAGATTGTATTTCAGTCTGTCCAGAATTTAGAATGGACAGGCCGTTACTTGAACGAGGAACTTATACAAGATTTGGCTGGAAGAAAGAAATGAGCCAACAAGCTTACAATCTTATTTGTTAGCAAATTCATCGGTCAGGCCTCCGGCGACAGTACCAACTGACGAAGTTGGTCATCCTTAGAGTTACTGATCTCTGGAGCACTGAATTTTTCCCCACCCTCCCCTCCCTTTATTTTGTGGTTAGTTTAAGGTTTTCAGAAGCGGTTCTGAAAATGGTCTGTCGTTAATACCTGTTGCAGCGGCAATCGGAGACTCTATGAATCGGAGATTCTAGGTCCTCGGAGTCATTGGCCCGTCGACGACAACTGCAAGTGGACAGAGACAACGTCAGGGATAATAACCGACGTCTACCATATGATTACAAAATCGGTAGTAAGTGTCTCATCATTAAAAACATTAATGGTGAGCGGCTCCCCAAAGCCGATGAGCGCAATTCGGGCCCTCACACGGTCACCGAAGTCTACACTAATGGAACTGTCAGGATACAAAGAGGTTCAATCAGCGAACGTATAAACATCAGAAGAATTACCCCATACTTCGAGTCGGCCGCGACCGAAGAGGAATGAGTCTAAACTCGGGGGCGTGTACAGATTGTAAATATAAATACAAGATAAGCAACCTAAATGCTAAGGCCATGCTGTACTCGCACGTAATCGTTATTACGCACTATTCTAAGTCTTTCACCACGATCGTACCGTGCGGTGTACTTAAGTACCCCGGTCGACACTCCTCAGAGCGAAGTTATTTTTTCCCATAGGGTTTTTCTCCTCTGCGTTCACCTCCATGATCCCGACACTTGGGGGCGAGTGTCATAGGCACTGGCTATGTTAGCCAGATCCAGTACCGTATTCCTTTAGCCTAGACCACGGTTCGCATCGCCAATGACTCGCTAGTCATTGCCATTCTCAGTGACGACTGACATTCTTACCACTTACTTAAAGTGGACATGCGTCAGCCTTTGGCTGTCGGATTGAGGCTTTCACCTCACTCCAATTTAACCTCATAATTATTGCATTACTCAATTCTTATCATCTCAATGCCACGGCTTTATTACCTGTGACACTCGGTTATAAAGTTCTGCCCCCCAGTAATTCATTGTTCCTACTCAACGGGCGAAAGCATTGAGTCAACGGGCGAAAGCAAAGTACAGATCTATATACAGACATGCGTTGCTTCGTCTCGGGGAACGAGTCTGGCTGGGGCTCAGATCCGCTTTTCGGGTATCTCTTCCAGGATTCGGCAAATCCCTTCTACGAATATTTGATTACTTCAAGATTAGGAAATCGAGCTGGGCGATTCCCCCATTATAGTTGTCAGAGTTATCGCTGGTTGCTGCGATGCTCTGCGGTTCATGCTCCGAGAGACATCTCTCGGTTCACGTTCTTTAGTTTCACTTAAGGTTATTGGATGTTACTTTATTCTATCCTGTCCCACTTCAACTTGACTTGATCGCACAACGATGACACACCCTGGCCCTGGAAACAGCAGACGATTTTGCTTGATCGCACATAATATTCCCCCATTATCTCCTCCAACCCCACCATCAACGGTGGGGTCGGTGGGGGTGGAGGCGGCCCCAAAGAAATGACTACAGAGGTAGGAACAGGCAGATAGAAACATCGTTCAATTGATTGTCGCTGGATGAATATGTCAAAGATGACATTTTTGGTTGGACGATTCCTACGTAGCCACTAAGTAGGGGCATGACCAAACTTGGCACAGAGCGCCCAATATTGGGCAAGTGCAAAAAATAGCCGATCAGTCAACCTTGTTGGATTCAACAAAAGGGAAGAAGTTAAAAAGACCACCAACAAGCAGGAAGATTGGTAAGCTCATCTCTTCACAAGTTGACAACTGGGTTCTACATTTCTCACCCACATCAGACATAGTACTTATGCAAGAAATGAATATGAAGAAAGGGCATCTAGTCTGGGATGCTACGTTACGAAGGCACTGGCATACGGTAATGGCAATACTTCGAATAGCACCACAAAAGCTTTGGACTATCCCACTCGTGCTGTTCACTCTATGCTCCTTCACTAGCGCCCGTATGTATCTTGAATGATGAATGATAATTTGATTGAGTTGGCAATTTGAAAAGTTCAAGACAGAGATAGATAGATGAAGTAATTTCCCTAATCCAATCCGCAAGAGCAATTTATTTGAATGGCACTACTTATTTCAAGAGAAGAAACATACGTCCATAATATTATCTCAATGCCCTTCTTTACTGACATACTCCTAAAACTCACCTATTTAGCTCGTGGTCGATGACAGACGAGCAGAGAGGGATTTCATCAATCAACCCACCTACATTCCTACCTTTCTAAGATTAATGCATGCATTTATTTTACATTTGATAATCGCTCAAGCATCGCCCGTGACGTGATCCAACTAGTTTTTCTCCCCCTCCCCTTTTTCTTCTGTCTGACCCTCTCCCGTTCAGTCTTTGGCTCACAAAAAATCACAAAATCAAATTGCCGCAGCTCGCAACCATCATATCATTCACATTATCAATTGGCACCGCTACAACCAATAATCACTACAATTCATCTTATTCATCTTTGCTGATCGCATCTGGTCAGCCTTACTTTTGCATGCACATGCCGAAGCATCCGTCATTATCCATATAGCTTGAAGGCGCCTTTAGACAGGGTTATCATTGAAGGCGCCCGCCCACAAACACATCATCACAAGCAAGCAAATAATGTTTGTCATAGCTACAATCGCCGATACTATCCGTGTGCCACCTTCACTCCTCTCGCAGCCTACACTTACTTCTGTCCAGACTGAAATTGAAAAACGCTACCCTAACAAAATCATAGTGGATGTTGGCCTCGTCATCGCTCCATATGGACCACCTCTACAAATTGGTGATGGGATCTTCGTCCCTGGAGATGGCGGGGCGCATCATCAAGTGGTGTTCAAAGCTATAGTATTTCGACCTTTCGTTGAAGAAGTGCTGATCGGGACTGTGACAGATAGCAATGAGGATGGTATCACTGTGAGCATTGGTGGATTCTTCGACCATGTGTGCATACCTGTCTATTGGATGTTGAATCCGAGCACTTATGACGAAACTACCGGATTATGGGTGTGGACTCCTACTTATGATGATGATGAAAAGGAGGATGAAATTCAAGAAGAGCAGGATGTTGGAGGACAGAAACAGAATGGATCTACAACCTCTGTAAAGGAAGAACCAGGAGCGGAGATGGTAACAGAAGAAGTACAAGCAGGCGCAGAAGAAGAAGATGCTGGCGACTCGGAAGAGAGTAGATTTGAAATAGAAATTGGATCAGAGATACGGGTCAAGGTCAAATCAGTCAACTTTACACGTATAACAACAACAATGAAGGGGGTGCAGGCAACTACGACTACAACGGCCCATACGTCAAATAGAGCGTTTGGATTGGATGGAAGTGGTAGTAACGGAGCGAAAACGAAAGCGGGTGGAAATAGTGATGGGGAGGGGGGAACAGCAGTGCGAAGGCGAAGCTCATCTGCAGATTTAAGTGATTCGGATAGCCGACCCGCACCGATGCAGATTGTGGGAAGTATCTGTGAAGATGGTTTGGGGTTAACGAGCTGGTGGAAGGAAGCGGAGGAAGAAGACATGGAAGAATGAATTGACCATGATAAAATAATAAGAATAGAGCTAGCTACAATAATCTATCAGTTAGTGAAGACGCAGTGACAAAGTGCCATTTTCTAAATGAAAGATTGTCGCATGCATGACTGTAACTTCATTGCTCACGAATATTCCAAAAGATTATCAACATTCTCCCATGCGCGAATACTTTTATGCAGCTTCCTCCAATAACCGTACAATATCGGCAGGCGCGTTGTTTGCCTTTGCTCTGTCAACAGGTGATTGCCCACTGCTATTCTGAACCAAGACTGCCGACGGCGAGGCTTCAATCAGGGGTCGGACAGAGGATGCGGATGTGGCGTATGCCGCCGCGTAGTGGAGTGGTGCATCCTTGTTCCTATTTTGTACGGATGCCCCCTCTGGCCAGCTCTTCAGCAACAGCTGCACCACCTCGCTTGGAGCCTGGTATGCTGTTGCACAATGAAGTGGTAGATTACCGTACTGATTTTGAACGTACAATGCCTCTGGGTGAGCTTCAAGAAGCATTTTGACCACACCCAACGACGCTCTATATTTTGCGGCATCGTGTAAAGGTGTGTTGTTGCTTTTATTTCTTGCTTTAGCGGCAGCAGGGTACGCTTTAATTAATGCACGAATGACTGGTTCTTTGGCTTGAGACTGCGCGGCAAGATGCAGTGGTAAATGGCCGCGTTGAGTCTTTACCCCGGCAGCATCAGGGTTGAGCTCTGCTAACGTTTTAATAAGCAAACTTGTTGCATATGTATTTTGAGCTGCGACGTGGAGAGGGGTTCTTTTCAGACGATCTTGCACTGCTGCGGCTGCCGGAGTGCCGATACTCAACACAGTTGCGATTGATTGTGAGACGCCAGGTTGGGCTGCCGCTAGATGCAGTGGCGTAGCACCGAAGCTGTTCGTCATGGAAGATGCCTTGTTCGCATCTTGGTGCTTCATTAGCAGCTTCGAAATCTGCGAGGGTGCATCAAACAACGCGCAGCACTATTATGAAAGGAAAAACATATGTGATTAGAGGCGTCAAGGACACAAAGCATGACAAAAATCCTAAACAGGAAATACTCACGTGCAATGGCGTCAATTTCTCCCTGTTTGCGGTAAGAATAGGAGATGTTACATCGGATGTATCCCTGAGAGGACTGCTCTTCAATGCAGTGTCGTTCATAAGTAACTCAACAATTTTCAACCTATTCCTATCCACCTTGCCATCACTGCTTCCACTTCCTCCTCTTCCATCATCTCCTCCGTCAATTGTAGCATTGGCAACAGCCAAGTGTAAGGGGATATCCCCATCTATAGACACACGCGTCACTGCCTGAGGATATGCATTGATCAACCGTTTCACCACACCATGACTGACGCGTCCAAATGCCGCTGCCCAATGTAGTGGAAGCAAGCCACGTCCATCCTCTACCTCTGCCGCGGAGGGTGCAGCGTCTAATAATGCCTCAATGACACAATCATGAGCTCCATGGGCGAGCGCCACATGAAGAGGAGTAGCGCCTTCTGGGGGGGTGGCACATTCGGCAGTTTCGGCCTCAAGAGCCAAGTGAACAGCTTCCAGTGCCAACTTTTCCACATTCGTTGAATTTGAAGAAGAGGTATTGTCGTCACCGCTGCTACTGTTGCGTTTATTGTTTGCCCCTCTTGTGGTATCCCCGACAACACCATCATCAGCAGGAACAGTAGCAGCACACAAGGGACTTGTAACCAACATATGCAAAGGAGTATCCCCTTCAGAGTTTTGCATTGTCCAAGCTGACTTCGGTGCAACTCTCACAATCGCCTTTAGCACCGCAAGATGATCAACGCCATCTTCGCAATACTCTAAATTACCGCAACATAAATGCAGCGGGGTGTTTCCCTCACCATCACGAATGCTCTGCAATACTGCCATTTCACGTGAATTCTCCGGCATGAGTTGGATCATCATTGCGCCCAGTGATGGTGGGGCCTTCCATGATGCTACATGCAATGTCGTGCCTCCGTCACGAGGGTGTGGAATAGATAACTGTGCAGCAATATCTGTTGGGTTGGGGGATTTTGATAGGTCAATAATGTGCTGGTGAAGTTCCTTCCATGATGCCTTTTCCATTGCACGATGAAGAGGTGAGAGGGAATTGTTATCAGTGGCGACTTGTCGGTTTGGACTCGGAGGTGCATGAGAGGTGAGTGCCGAAGCAATAGAATCGATTTGCCTAGAAGAGGGGGGTCGTTTGGAGATCCTCTCCTCTCTTGTCACCCTTGGTGGAGGTGGCAATGACTGCTGCTGTTGCTGCTCCAATGAAACATTGTCTTCGCAATTATTGCCTGTTGTGGCATTCACACGCTCCTTGCTTTCCTCAGCACGTCGCTTCCAGTAATCTCTGAGTGACTCCCCTCCTCCAGTCCCCCCAGCGGCAGTTGCTGTAGCAGCAGTAGAATTCATAGTTGATAGCTTTTCTTCCTTCTTTTCTTTGCGCTTGGCATCCTTGTCCCTCCCTCGACTCTTACTCCTATGACGTGATCGACTCTTCGACCGATGAGATGATCGTCGAGACGATCCATCCTTATCACTCTTGTCTCGATGTCGCCGACGTTTTTCGCCCTCCTCGGATAATAATGACGACGACGGTGCGCCCTCCACAGCTGCATTAATGGTTTTGTTTGCGGTGAAAGATGTACCGGCCTCGCTCAACTCTTGTGCCGCACGGGAAGCACTTGATGCTATTTTCATGGTAGGTGCACTTGCCCGTTTACTTGAATACGATAATACCGCAGAAGAGGAGGCAGTAGCGTTGTGACCAACACTACGGCTGATGGGATAATCTGCCCCTTGCAAGGGATTTTTAATCTCTGAACTATTGTTGGGAGAGGAGGCGGATGTGGGACTTTTGCGGCTGCGCAGTCTTGAAAAAAGGTTTGAAGCGTCTGCGGAACTCATTTTGATGATGATATTTATTCGTTGCTGTCCCTCCGATGTCTGGAACTGGAATCGATCACCGTGCTGTGTTGTTGAGGGAGCGAGAGGAGCTAAGTACACCAACCAACATAGATCATCAACACACTATTAGATGATGGTCTTATGATGTCATAATATATTTCATGATTTCGTCCGTTCGTGACAAGTCGTCGTCCTCTTCTGGGAGTCCCGTTAACTGACCCCATTTTTCACAAGTAGACTCAGATCCGATAGTGGTTATCTAGTCTCTGATTTCCTGCCTCTCTCAGTCACCACCGCGTAGCGCTCTAGTCGACCGTCTGATGGATTTGCTTGGTGTGGTGTGGTGTGATGCGGTACTCAGCACAGCCCCAGAGTCTGCTGCCTCCAGCCCATCGCTCCTCACCTCATGGCCATTGTGCTTTGAAGTACACCATTGCAATTCACTCGCTCTCCTCACGTTCAATAGTTACTCCGGATTATTTTTTCACCATGCTTTCTACTTCGGCAACAGAACAACTTTTCTGCTCTGCGCACCACCGTCGGCGGTGGCTCGGCAGCGGCAAACGGCAAGAAGAAGCCCTTTTTCCCTGGCAGCATGGACTGCCGCAATCTCCCCATGGCGATGCAGGGATTGGACGACTTCAACAAACGCAGCAATGCCCATCGTGCGGAGCTGATCGCTGGTCAATTGGTGGCAGGTGCCCTGGTTCACAAGGACGCGACTAAGCTCCAGTTCTTCGGCCTCCCTACCACCTGTGGGGGGCTCCTCTTCGGACAAGTATGTTGGCACTGCTAGCTGTGGCTTCGTTGTTCGTCCCATTGTCACGGATGTGGACCTGGGGGGATGCTTCTTCACACTTTTTAAGGAGGCTGACGTCGGCCCCACTTTCCCATTCCCTAACGGCACCGCCTTTACCAAGACGGACGTGGGGGATTGCATCCCGGGCATGACAAGCCGTGTCAAGTCTTGCATTGTGCGCCTCCCCATCTCCTGCCCTGTCCTCTTCGGGGTTGAGACTCTTGTCACGGGAACGATCAATGAGGAGCATGTTGGCATGTTGCAGTCCCTCACTCCCGACTCTGCCCCCTACGTGTGGTATGAGGCCGTCAAGGCGTTTGACACCACCCAACATGCGGCTCTCACAAATTCGGCTAATGCGTCCAAATTAGCTGCCTATCTCCCCTCGAACCATGCTGATTCTCCAGTGGACTCTTCAGCATCCCCCTTTGTAGCGATCACCCCCCTACTCACGGATGATGAAGTGGAAGCATATGAGGCGGATATTGCACAAATTGAGACTCGGCTCACCAAGCTGGCCAAGCTCAGCCATGTCCCCAGCCCCGTGCAGGCACCCCCACCGGTTATCAGCGTCAACCGCAGTGGCGCCCTCGATGCTGAAGATGCTCTTTCTGTCCAGTCGCAAATTGATGCCAAAGCCCTCGCTTCGACTGCCGCACGGGACCGGGTCAAACTTCAGCTCATTCTGGCCAGCCTTAGCAAATCTGCAGACGGCACGGAAGTGTTAGACGTTGGTCCAACCAACCCATCTTTAAGCCACGCTTATGGAGCTAAAGCTGCACAGAGAAATGAGATTTATGGCAATGTCTGGAGCACTGTCCACAAGAAGTTGCAGCGTAGTATGAACAAAATAGTTGCCGGCGTCAACTTGGGCTGCAGAGACAAAATGCTCCTCATGTTCTTATCTACTTCAAACTGGCTGGATCTGAGCATGGGCGACTTTGACACTCTCGATGAGGTGGCCTCTGCAAGAAAGGTGCATTCGTCAGCATGCTCCTCCCGGATTCCAATGCGATGCAGATTACGAGACGGCGCTTGGCCGGTGTCCCAGACTCTCAACGTAATGCGCTGCTCCTTGGCGATGCTCCAAAGAATGTAGGGAAGACTGACCAGACCCTCAATGTTATGACGGTTGTGGAGGATATGACCAGCATTTTGGGTCTGGGTGGTAATATCATTGCGTTCTGTCGCACTGGCAGGGCGTATGATGTAGAGAAGGAGGAGGGGAGCGATACTCCGCTCTTGCACACTTTAGCCTGGCAGATTATGGTTCTCCTTTTCTCCCACGAGAACGAGTACCGTCAGTGGCAGAAAAAGTCTTCTTCAGATGACGAAACTAAGCTCGCCTACTGGCTTTTGGCACTTCTGGCGGATGTTCTCGATGCTATCACCCAGGTGACTCGCGACGAAGATGTTATTACGGCAGGAGTGGATGGACTATGGACAACAATTGACGTCACACCCTATTGGGTGCACGCACGTCAGCTTGCGCATAAGGGTCGACTGGACCTCATCAGCATTCTGAAAGGCTCTGAAATCCCCATGAGTACATATTACAAAAACTCCCCTCAATGTCTGGCGATTCAACAGCGGGGACGCAAGGTGGAACAACAACTACTCTTGGCGGAAATGTCCCTTTCTAGTCCTACTAAAAAGCCTCGCATTGAGGCTCCCCCCCCGGGTGCTACTCAGCCACCCCCGGCCGGGCCTCGTGTTGTCACACCTGAGCAGCAGGGTGATGTTATTTATCCCCACACTGGTCCGATGCCTGAACCTACCTACCCTGCCGGCATGGGTGTGGTTTGTGCTGGAAATTTGCGCCATGGTGTCAAATGTAGAATGACTGGGTGTAAAAAACTTCATGGCGGTGTTACGAAAATGTCGGCTGGTCAGAGGAAGCTTTGGAACAACCATGTGGAAGCAACGG
>JAHBBA010001090.1:0-12245 GCA_018806925.1 Skeletonema costatum | reverse complement strand
ACGTAAGTAAGTATGGTCCTTGCTCCTTCGATCTTCTTTGGATGATGATGAATCGTCATAGACGACGAAACCGCAGCTTCTTCATCATCATCACGACTTCTGAATTGAAGTAGTATAGTATTATCTTCCTTCACGTTGTGCTTCTGTATTTCCTCTCTCCTCTGAATTGAAATGAAGGGTACATATAGCTGCCTTAAATCGACCACTCGACTACGTAGAAAAAAATGTCACGTAGGAACTGGTACCAAAGTGGCGCCAACGATCATCCCAAACATGTTCACCATGAGATTTCCGCCCTATTACCCTACTAAACGCATGAAAACAATAGTTACATCAACATAATAACAACTTGTATACCTACTCCAATGCATATGTGACAATATTCCATCTTAATGTACTAAAGTTTTGACATTTTTTGCTGAATAGAAGCCGATTAGTACACAAAGCAAGGAGCCACAATTCCCAATAAAACTATGAAAATTGTGTATATGAAGGCCTTGGTGCAGATAAATACTATTCAAATACCGACTATAGTGTCATATGGAGCCATGTCTACGTCTTTGTCTCATTATAGTCATTGATGAGGCGCAAACGTCCCCCCGATTCCTTGTCACTGTGAGCTTTCGAAATCTCAACCCACAGGAGAGAATACATGTTGTGCTTTCCAATGGAAGATATAGCGCTTATAAGCAACCCTTTCTGACGCCCTATACTATATTGATCCACGGAAGACTCAGTTTGTTGTTGAAAGCTTCGATGTATTCTCTTCAGAAGCAATATACTGCTGCTAACCCACTCTCTGCTCAACACACAATTTCACTCTAACTCGGTCCTCGCCTAGTCAATGACGCATAACATTGTTCTCGACCATAAAAACGCATTATTGGTTAGTATTAGAGTGCCGGGACATGGATGGATTGACTTAAATACCCCATTCAACGCAATTATTCGGCTTGGTCATGCTTAGTGCTAGGGTTAGGGTCAAGTTTAGGGTTCGCCGATGAGTTGAGCAGGCGAGGATATAGCTCTCCAATGAATCTCTGCCGCAGCGAGCGATCAGTATAGACAACTCAAATCGATTGAAGGGCATTTAGTTGTGTTCCAATCATTTCATTTGTAATATAACAACAAAAAGGGTCAAATTTGTTGTATGATCGATCGTGTGGCTGCCCACACATGGTGCCCGGTGGAGTACTATAGTCGTAGAGAGTCACCGCCGATGAACCATTCCATTATTATATGTATATACATTGAATCGGTGTGGAGGATTGGCGTAGAGTAGTCCATTATCTCCGTCTAATCGAGTGGAATCGGAAGGCGGCAGAGGTAGTTTTTTATGGTGTAATGTAATAGCACTGTTCTCAACGTGTCCTCAATTGTACGATCCGCCTCGTAGAATAAAAGATTCGCCAGGAGCTCAGATCCACCCAGGGTCCCGTGACGGATTGTACGTGCTGGTAGAAGAGGAGATAGGATTTTTTACTTTATGGCACTTTTATGGCGGAAATGGTGCCATGGCGGGTGGATGTCGTGGTGGTAGAACTTTTCGATGATGGCGAAAACACTCTTTGGGGGCTTTTGTGTTTTACATTGAATGCCGGGTGAGGCATTTGTATGATTCCTACGTACGTATGTCACTTGATCGAGTCTATGATTTAAGGCAGCTATAAGTATGTACGACAGTTCTCTCAATGATGCACTGTGAGTGGCGGGCATCTTCGTTCTGCGGTACTGTTGATGTCGCAGTAGACTGCAGCGCCTCATGCTCTTTGTAGCTGTATCAGCGATGCCACAGCTTCCTAGGTGACCTGATGAGGTCCAATTTGGGATGGACGCTAGAAGCACTTTTAACTACCATCTTTTATCTAGTGCTGTGAATGCAGCAAGTAGAGTAGCAGCACTTAGTAGCCCGTTGTGATTGATTATGATAATATAGAAGTGCATTTGTCACTGCTCATGCTCTTTGTATGTATATCAGTTATGCTACAACTCGTGTAGGTGACCTGATGAGGCCCAATCTGGATAGCCGCCAGCAGCACATTGGATGACAATAGTTATCACGAACATACACTGCTGTGAGTGGTCCATTCTAGTTTGATATGATAGGATACAAGTAGAATTCTTCTCCTAATGCAAACCGCAAATGTAGAAGTAATGCCGCAGCCTTACAAGCCCTGGTGAGGTCCAATGAAGCTGGCTGCCTGCAGCCAGTAGCACATTGGGCCGCCATTTTGTAGTTGACACTGTGAATATGAACATCTACAGGTGCCAATGTGCCAATTATTGCTTGCGTGGGATAATAGTAAAGGAAATAATGTGGCTCATACAATCATCTTAAAATTTGGCAGTGCTACAACTTTGTAATGGTCTGAAGAGATTGAATTAAGTCTTGTAGCCAGAAGAGCACATTGGACAACAATATATCTCTAGCATGTCAGCATCTGCATCTGCAGAAGCTAGTAGTCAATTATACATTACTTGGGATAGTAGTTAAGGTAAGTCAAGCGGCTCATACAAACTGCACTGTGCGATGCAACAACTTGATAATATGTGTCTTGGTCAATTTAAGCTGGCAGCCAACAACACATTTGACAACCACATTGGATTTGGAACTGTGAATATGAGCATCTGCATGTGCTAGTGAGCTATTACAGCTTGGGATAGTATTAAAGGGAAATCAAGCTGCTCATACAAACTTTGCATGTAGCCAAAATGCCGCAACTTATATGTGGCCTGGTGACTGGTGCGGTCCAATTGAGGCTGGCAGGAAGCAGACATGTTACAAGAGCATCTGCAGCTGCAAGTGCTAGTGAGCAATAATAGCTCTCTTGCGATGGTGTAAGGGTTGTCGCTATTCTGTTTGCCCTTCTCTGGAGATCTTTGCCCCTTGGGAGGTGTTTTGCAGGTTGACGGCCTTTGTAAACATAGGAATTCATACTTCCCTCGCCTGCTTTTTCCGCACTTTTTGAGGCTGCAACCTGCTTGTGGGAAAAAAAGTTCCCGAATCATGGCATTATTTATATTCTGTTGATGCCGCTATAATACTCATTTCTGCCACTATCGCCGTTGAACAATCGACGACTTTACCCATGCGGATGTGGGGTTACCATAGGAGCGTTAGATATTGATCATTACCTCTCCTGCACGATGCCGAAACTGTGTTATCACGTAAATTTCGGAAAAATCACTGCCGCTGCTATAGTTGTGAATACGTCCACAGGCGTTGGATTTCGTAGACCGCCGTCTGCATCATTCAATTCAGCGTGAAAAAGAGGTCTAGTGACTGTGTTATGGGTTTATAATATGATATTTGTCGCCTTTATTGCTGCGTGGCCGAGAGCACCATCTTGTGAGTCACTGTGATGTGCAATCCAAAGTTGGTCTGCGGGCGTGTGGCGGGGAAGAGCTCCCCATGCAGAGACTGAGTTACGCTCCCAGCTGTGTCACAAAGAATAAAAGATGCACGGATAAAAGCGGGCTATAAGCAACCATGTTGCGTTATCTGTTGATATCTTGCTTCTATCTGGGCGGCCATGAGGTTGATAAGTGGCGTTTTGGAAAGCTCTCGAGCAGCTCTATCGATCTAGAGGGGAATGGATGCCAAATATCGACTTTTATTCAATCGTCTCGGTCTAAAAGGGGGTTAGAAAGTGACAGACAGCTGCAAAATGACAGCCGCAGCCGGAATTTCAGACAGAGGTCCAAATTTGACAAAATCATAAATTATACCATTCGAAAGCTCTCTTCAAGCTCTATCGATTAGTAACAACTTGACACAACAAAATAATGATGATAGTTACGACAAAGATCTCAAAAAGCGACCGCTGTAGCAGTTAAGATCCATTTTTGGTTGGTACACCTAAAATCTCAAAAAGCGACCACTTGAGTCAGCGAGAAGAACATGACAATAGTTACGGGCGCATCCGAGATTATAGACGGTGCTTCGTTCTCACTATCGGTCGAACTCGCATTTATCCAACAACTGATAACTGCGGTGGTGGAACCGCAATCAATACTAATCATCCACCACATCACCACCACGCCGCTGCATAATGATAATGACTGCTTCTTGTTAACTTCGCCTTACGGCTCGCTTTGGATGAGAAGTAATCATTATCATTATTCGGCGGTGGTGTGGGGTGGATGGAGGAGATTACAACATAACAATCCACCACTGCAATCAATAGTGATCATGATCCATCCGCAACTACTCCTCAAGAGTGAGCCGCAAGGCGAAGTAGTTGGAGTTTGGAGCAACATCATCATCATCGGCGGTGGTGGATTGTTCGACTTGCCTCGATGATGTTGGGTGGTGGAATTGAGGAGGCGAGTGAGCTGATAGGCGAGGGAGAGTGACTATCATCGAATGTTATGTGGATGATACGTAATAAAACAAAAATGACATTGGCCGAAGCGCGCAGCCGAGGCAAGTTGGTGATAATGATGGGAAAAGCGAGTGAGCTGCCAGGCGAGGGAGCCGTCAGGCGAAGGAGCTGTAATTGTTGACGATGACGGTGGTGGCGATGATGATTGTTTTGGTAATGGTGGAGGTCAGTATGGATGATTGTTTTGGTAATGGTGGAGCGAATTTTGGGCTTGGATTTGGAACTCCAAAGTCGCATTGTTAGGGTCGATTTAGTTGAGTCGATTGACAAAACGTCGATACTACGGCTTGAAACCACAACCAATCGATAGAGCTCGACGAGAGGATTCTAAAACGCCACTCCTCATCGCCTTGATCTTGATACGATTATTACAAGCCAAGATATCATCCAATAGCTGAATTTGAAAGATACTGTCCAATGCGTGCGTAAGTAGGATGAAGTGATGCTCATTTCAGGGCAACAAGAGCTAAAATGCGAAGGGTTTATGCTATGCCATTATATACATTGAATGAGCTTTCAATTGAGCTTGCGCACAACATGTCATTTAGGACTTGATACATAAATGCTTGACTATTTTACTACTCTGCTGTAGCTGCACTTTCCAAAAAGGTTGATTGTCGTATAAGCTTGCTTCTTTCTCCACTGCCTTTCATCGAGTGAATGTCTCCGACACCAACCCCAACTATGTTGTGATGATATACTTTCACGTTCACATAGCTTATATTTATAGTAGCATCGCGATAATATGTACTGCATGCAGCTGGGCTTCGAGCTTGAGAGTCATGTCCTCTATGTCTGTCATCAAACGTATAGACATACATATACCCACTAGAATTATCAACTACACTGACATTCTTCACTTTTATTCCATCCTCCAAGCGTCGTTACGCTCGCAAATTTTATGTACTTAGCAGCATTGCTCACTACTCAATACAACGCTCGCAATTCTTTCCCCCTGAAACTGGAAGGGTCGAGCTCGATCAAGTTCAAGTACAGTACACAGTACGTATTGTACGTACATAATCTTGTCCTCGTGGCCTCACCGGCCGGCCCAAGAGGTTATCAACTCTGCAGGGCCTTTTCTGCCACCCCAGCCCCTCTTTGCTGTTGGCGAGTTCGGCGTTCGGCTTGCCACAGCCGAAAGTAGCCAGTTGACGTGTATCAAGTAAAAATGTCTGTAAACAAAGAACGACATACAGACATCATTTTCTATTTGAGAGATCCATAGTTAGTCGATTGCTAGTATCACATTCAGAGGGCTCAGCTAGTTTGGGTTAAGGTCCTTCATGCGTCTGCAGCCATGGACCAAGCAACGCAACGCATCAACAGTGCATCAAAACGCCACAATTTTCCTCAACAACACTGCTGCGGACCTAAGTATTTACCTCCATCGTCTCAAGCCGCAACATCTCCTCATAGGATGTACATGAAAAGCATTGCTCTATTCGTCGCCATCTACGGGCGCACTGCCCTTGCTGCACTACCACCTTCATGCCAAGATGGCGACTCCGGGACTTCTTGTCACACATGCACTCCTCGAAGCTCCGAGTTTGAACCCCCTGGGGTCGGGCAAGTTTGGTACTCTCATTGCTGCACGGAGTCTGAGACCAACACAGCAGATCCGCCCGTAACTGACACCAAGGAGTATTGTTACTCTTACTCTCTGAAAGGATATCCGTCAAACCAACAGCATGGCATGAAGCCGACTTGCTCAGAGAACGGAAGCGGTAATCTTGCGTGGACCCTTGAAGGCCAATGCAAGAAAGATGGAGTAAGTTCATGTGAATGTGATGTCATCTCGATCTTGTATGTACATGCTTTCATCGCATATGTGTCTGCGTAGACATATTTATCCATGCATATCGTTTATCCAAGCTTCGGAGAAGTGAGGGCTGAAGTGTTTTTTTTAGTTGAGGGAAGAGGTGGCCGAGCTGGAAATTTGCATCTTGTCGTTGTTGTTGTTGTTTCAGACTAGTACATTGCATGTAAGGGTACTGTAAGGGTACACCGGACGCTAAGTTACATCATCAAACATATCCAAGCTAGGGTAGGTAGGTACTCATCAACCGTTGAGAATGGGCATGCGTTGAGTACCTAAAGCCCCCAAGACACTAGTACATTGCATGTAAGGGTACTGTAAGGGTACACCGGACGCTAAGTTACATCATCAAACATATCCAAGCTAGGGTAGGTAGGTACTCATAACCGTTGAGTGGGCATGCGTTGAGTACCTAAAGCCCCCAAGACGCTTCTACCTAGCCTAAAGCCTCCAAGACATGACGATTGGCGATTTTCCTCATGAACCATCTGCTCTGTGTCTGTCAGGTCTGCACATAATATTTGGCGCAAATTCTTCAAAATGTCATCACTCACTACTTTAGCGCAACGCCGCTCAACATCTTCTAAGCGCACCGCCGCTCTACTGTCAGCAGCTGAAGGAATACTATCACCCGGCAACTCCTCTGTCAAGCGGTCTAAGTGGAAAGATGTTGATCTCCTCACAAGAAAGAATAAACCATCATCTCTCCTCCCATCAAGCTCTAAAGATTACATTGATGTTAATCAAGATCTCCTGTTGGCTGGGTGCCTCTCAGATTTGAATGACATGGGTGATGCAGTTGTAGGTGATGCCGGCGGCATCAATCCTACCAACGGCATTAATTCATCATGCACAATTGATGCATCCAACATCACTGATATCTTGATGGATGAGTCAGTTGTATGTGACGCCGGTGGCATTAATCCATTGGATGTTTCCATATCCCAATTTTTGGAGGATGTATTTCAAGATGAAGATGGTGCTTCTCTCCTAGATCCTTCTTACTATGCAGATAATAGCATCAACCAAGTCGAAGACGATGGTTCTTCTCTCTTAGATGCAGGTCCTCCTTCACTGGCAAGTCCTTCTTTCCATGATTCAGACAGTCCTTCTGAGTATGCAGATATCATCAACCAAGTTGTAAAAGAAAAGTCAACAAACACTGCATCTCTTCATGATTTGAAGGCGAAAGAGGTTGGGGTGATACTTTTTTTGGCTCATTTTGCATCAGTGAAAAACAACTTACCAGGGTGTACATCAGTTGTATGCAATTTATGTTGTGGAGGCTCCTGGTGAAATATACTGCAGAGAGTGTAAGTTCAAATCAGCTGCTTATGTGCCTTCAAATAATAACGCTGAAGGTATCAATGATGATGATGCTGGTCTTGCTAAAGGCATCGCAAATCGTAGCGTTATTAAATCAGAGGAATATGCCGCCTTAATGTCAAAGCCTTGTCATTCACCAGCATCAAGACGGAATGGCAACACATATGAAAGATTCTTTGCTGTGGACAATCTTGGTGACTTTAACAGCAACTTTCAGAATATTGTTGGTTCCAAAGGCCGTGATCATCAGATTTCTTCCATCCCGCTCATTGTGCATGTTATGATGTTGGCTCTTGGTTTTGAAAAGAATGAAGAGGAGTTAAGAGAAGTGATTTGTGGTATGATATTGGAGGAGACAGTTCCCAAGTACAACAATTTTATCTTCAATAGACTTCAACGATTGGGGCCCATGAGTAGGAACAAGAACTTATTGAAGAGAGTATCAGTAGTGGTTTGGGCGTCTTTGTTTGCGTTGGACTTACTCGCGTATACTGAGTCAAGCAATGAAGTTGATAAGCTGGCAAATGTCTGTTTTTTTTATGAAAAGCTGGTTGAAATGAATAATGCAGATGTTGTGCACCTCTTTGCATCGATGGGGTACGCAATCGATCTGTGCTCTCGTGTATTTGAACATGATATGATGCGACACACTGTAATGGTATCAAGCAGTCGCTTTTTGAAAAAGTTGAGCAATTATTCGGGGCCGACCAAGGTACGCACAGCAATCAAGTGGTCACTTGTTCTGTCTGCTTTGAATGGTGGCATTTCTGTTGGTTTCTCTCCTGAATTAGGTGGAGATGCTCAATACCTATCAAAGCTGAATCCGTGGCTGGAGGATTTCTATGAGGTGGCTTGTTCTGGTTCAGAAGAAAGACTGCGACATTATCTTGATTTGATGATAGGCAGCCTTGTACCGCCTGAACAAGCAGTGGAGGTTGTTTATTGCAAGGAGAAGAAGACAATCCTGATGATGCCATTGTTTATCTTGGCTTATCTTGGTCATTTGAAGCGTACTGCTTTAAAGTGTGATACAGCATTCGAATGTAACTTGCTTGGAGCTACAAATGACCTCAATGTTGTAAATGCATCTGGCGAAGCAATCAAGCAACCATCCTTTGCCAACTTTCGACTCAAACCATCGGCGGAGTACGCAACTGATTTAGTGAAAATGCTTGTGTCTACCTTCAGCCAGCGTCCATTGTCAAGCATTCTTGGTTCGGGGATATCATCTGGTGAAACAGGGACCTTCTCTTTTAACTTCACACCGCTCGAGGAAGACACACTATATCTTGGAAGTCTTGTAGCAAAAATTGCTAAGTCTCCCCAGCAATATATGGATGATCCGCGGTTCAGCTACATTGTGGGGAAGTTTCATCATCTTTTTGCAGAAGTTCTTTCTGTGTCTAATAAAGAAGGTATAGTGACAGCAAAGAATGCAGCGAGCTTAACTGCCGGGGTATTATTAGCGGAAGATGAGTTTCCTGTCTTGCGCAACAGCAAAAGTTTTTGATTTGTCCATTGAGGTTTATATTAAGTTAATTTATGTTGTATGTGTTTTTACTAAATAACGCTAAATAGTACTTAGTTTATTGACTCAAAGTTTTAGCCTCAACAGTTATGGCGTTTGGCGCAATGCATTCGGTCTAATGATTGCTAATGTAAACTGGACACATGAAGAAAGCAGGTATGGCTTAGCATACTCTAGACAGTGGCTAAACATACGCTAGACAGAGTTTGGCTTGACATAAGCTAGACAGTTTAGAAGATGTGCAAACGAAAGCTCCAATATGCTCATAACTTACAAGGAGCAAAAGATGCCTCATCAAATCAGCCGTCTGTTGCAATAGTTGAAGAACATGGTATCTTTTCCTTATCATGGTGGTGTTTATGAAGGACATATCATATTGGTCAAAAAAAGACCGAATGGTAAGAAGAAAGCAAGAGCTCAGAAATATAAAATGATCCCCCATGGGAGAGGTATTTACAAGTTTAATGGTATGGTATTCAATGGAATTTTCCGTGATGGTTTTGAGGACGTAGGGAGGTTGACTTGGCCGGATGGAACCTCCTTTGTTGGCAAATTCAATGCAGGCTATCCGGAGCCAAAAGTACTACAAAGTCTCCATGAAAATTGCCTTCTAAAGAAACGAATTAAGGAGTTGCAATCAAAGCTTATTTTTAAGCAAGCGGAACATGACGATTCCAAAGTAGACCTTGATATTGAGAAAGAAACAACTATGGCGGTCGCACTTACTCTTGATCGGTGCCAAACAAAACTGGCAAGAGTCTTTGAATTGGCCTCAGTGCGAAATTGTATTACTGCGGCTGAGATTCATCATATTTGTTCCGATTAGAGTTTACTCCTCTATAAATGTATAAGTATCTACCTGTCCAATAATGATATGACAGAAATTTTAGTTGACGGTGGGCTCATGGCTCATGGTGGGTGGGCCACTGGTGGTGGGTGTTTTTTTTCAGTTGCGGAGGGGGCCCTTTTGCTTGGGGGCTACTGTAGGTATCAGGGATAATGAGGGTTAATTCTTTGGGGAGAGATGGAAAAAAAACAGCCCACGCACCACCCACCATACCTAATTGCCCGGCCACCAGAAAACCTCCCGCCACTAATAAGATACCCATCCATCACTCACTCACAAAGCAGGTATGTAGGTAAGTAGGTACTTACCCTTAGGTAAAAGGCACTAGTACAATATGTAAAATTACCCAAACTTCCCTTGCCTCTCGGTCGTGAGAAGTTCTTTGCTCAGTTTGGCGATGGCACGGGGGAGCTACAGCAAACACAATCAGCACAAGTTCTGCATAATAATTCAATGGGGGATAGCACAACAACTTCATTCACTTTAGCGTCACCAACACTATCACCCATTTTTCAGAGTGTTAAGCACAATGACTACAAAGTCTACTGTAAGAGAGGACACAACGCCACAAATTTGCACATATGTTTTCAAAATTCAAGATGACGATGAACATGAAGACAATGCAGATGTAATTAAAAATAGCATCCAATCGCTTCTTGGGTCTGAGCATGAAGTTATCTCACTAAGTAAAATGAGATTCAGCGCACCCTCCACTGATGACTCTTCAATTATTCAACATGTGATAAAAGTGAAAACTAATTCACCAACACATGTCGCGACAAAGTTTATGGGCAATAATTGGGTGAGAGAGGATCACATTCTTTTCAAAGCTGGCAGGCCGTCAAACCCTACCAACATCTCAGAGAATACAAAAATTACTTAATGTATAATGGCGACGATGGTGCGAATTAAGTAGGGTTATTGACTTTCGCATAATGTACCGTTATGGCCTAGCATACTCTAGACAGTGGCTTAACATACGCTAGACAGAGTTTGGCTTGACACACGTTAGAAGTTTAGATGTGCAAATGAGAGCTCCAATATGCTCATAAATTATAAAAAGCAAAAGTTGCCACAACAAAACAGTAGTCTTCAGTACAACTTTTGATTTCGTCTTCTCCCTTCTCAACAACACATACGTTTTACATCACCATGATCTTGCGCAAGACAGCTAAGAAGAACAGAGACAACCCTACCACTTCCCCCTCTCCAACAAAGAAATGGAAGTGGACACCCGGATCAGGATGTGTTATTAATTCCTCCAGTGGATCCAGAACTAGGGATATGAATTTGGACCTTGTCGAAACATGTGTCGGTGGTGTTTTCATTGGGTTTTGCACCAAGGCTTGGGCACCTGATGAGTCAGCCTACTTATTTCCCATGGAAAAGGGTCTTAATGACACGGAGGATGGCGGAAACCTTGCCAAGGAATGGAAGTATGTACACTCATTCTTGCCTCGCAGAGATACTAACGTCGATGACGGTATTACTGCTATGAAAACAAAAAAGGGATCCAAATGGGACTGGAAAGTTGTTCTCCTCCTTATTGACGAAGGAGATACTTCTATTGAGAAAGCAGGTCGCCACATTGCCCACTGCTTCAGCAAGTTTACAAGGAACAAGGATGTGATGGATAATCCGGAGAAATATACATTTAACAAGTGTTTTAGGGATCCTCAAGCATTGAACCATTACCTCCTTGACTTGGACGTTGCAAAAGTTCTAAAATCTCTTGTCTGCCATCAAGGTAGTGAGTATACATCAAAGGAGGATGTGATTCAAGACGAGGAAGTAATGGATGCTTTTTTTGGGACTTCTGAGGTTGGTAGGGCATACCTTGAAGATATGGAGGATGAGGACTGGGACTTTCTCCTGGATGGAGCAGACAACTAATTAGGTTTGAAGAGTTGGATTTAACGGTTGGAAGGCTGAAAAAGCTAACCTCTCATAATGTATTTATTTGGTATTTGTGAAGCTGCTCATCTAACAAATCGTAGCATTACACAATAATATATCGACGCACGTCATTTCTACCACGCCTGTACGATGGAAGTGTTAAACGAAGTAGGTGAATATCCAATCGCCAATCGCTATGTCCTCCCTGATCAAATCACTGTTCTTCTGCGCAGGATTATTCGGGGTTCTGAAGTACGCTAACGCGGAGTTCTCAACATGTTCATTCTCCTGTACAGTGATACAAACATGGTACAATATAATGCAAGTTGGTGAAATGTACTCTGGACAGTTAGGCTTAACATACTCTGGACAGTTGGCTTAAACCTACGCAAGACAGTCATGGCTTAACATACATTGGACAGTTGTGGCCTAGATAGATGATGT